>LPNX011152140.1:0-72060 GCA_001517045.1 Pseudotsuga menziesii | reverse complement strand
ACACAGAGCCAGTAAGAGATGAAGACCAGGATGTTTTGGACCACATCTACAATATCACAGCGAAGGAAGAAGATTATGTTGATCCTACTGCCGAAGGTATCATGGATTAGCAGTGTGACAGCTCCTGCATGACAGATTCAGATGATGGCCTAGAGAATTGGCAGAATAGACTATATGAGCTACATGGCCATCGATGTGCCAAAATTACCAAGTCTCTCAGATGGCTTGGCTCACAGTCAAGAACCCTACCTATTTTTGATGGTTCGACAGACCCAGAAGAGTTTATTGTGCAATTCTCAGAGTAGGTACTAGACTCATAGAAAATGGAGACTTTGGATTTAGTATTCAGAGCCACAATAGCCAGATGGTGGAATGGCCATAAGAAGAACATTCCTAGTTGGAAATCTTGTCAGAAGTTCCTTCGACTGAGATGTATAGATCAGCCCCAGGAGGTGCAAAGCAGGTTTGATGGAAAAATTAGCCCTTAGGAACATTTGGCATAGTACTACGAAGCATGGCAGCATGTACCTCAGGAAGAATGGGTACATAGGTTTGTGCATACTATGGAACCGATAGCAAATAACTGGTACGCGGAGGATGAGCTTTTCCAGGATACTGTAAGTTGGGATTGTCTTGTTGATAGTTTTGTGCTTACCTTTTCTACTAATGAAGTTTGTCTAGCTTTAGATGAAGCTATCAGGTTGATCCATACTAAGGTATTTGATGATCAAGAAATAGAAGAATACCAACCTGATTGGAAGGCACAAGAAGCCAATGCAGTGAAATGTTATAACCTCGCAATTGACAAGGATGACGATCCTTGCAACATTAACATTCCTGAGTCAGAAGGACACTGCGAAGTACATGGGCCAGTAGTTGAAGCACCTGAAGTGACTCAGCCCCTGAAGACGTAGACCATAAACATTGGGTCAGAAGAAAACCGTAAGTACGCTACTAGTGGAGATTATTGGGATGACGAAATGGTGAGCAAAGTAACCCAACTTCTCCATGAATATCAGGACCTATCTTTGACAAAGTTCTCAATATTGAAAATAATTGTTGAAGCTGTGGATGACATTTTGTCATGGGTGGAAGCTGGTATCAGGAAATGTAGAATGTCCTTATTTTGGCGTAGCCAGAGTCACTACTTTTGCTGAAGAAGGAAAGATGTGTCGAAGCTTAAAATATGACCATTGGAAGAAATCAAAATTGGCGGCACCGGTACGTTCTCTGTATTAATTGGCTGTATTAATGCGATCTTGGAAAATCTACCGCCGTTTGGACAAGATCTCTGTCAGATTTGGTGCCGTCAATGGATAGTTATGATAGATGTTGTGGATGGATTCTATAAGAAGAATCCCACACCCACGGCGTTTGCATTCTGCAATTTCTTGAGTTTTACAATTGCATCCATGTCAGCTGATAGTGAGCTTCAGAAGTTAGTGATAGAATTTGAACAGGAGGGTCTGCCACACATTTTCAGCCACCCACAGACATCTGCAACCTGTGAAGAGACTCCCATAGCACCGACCCAACCAATGCAGACATGCTCTACCAGAAAAAAATTTAAACCTGAATTTTGTTTGAAGCGTAACGAAGACAGACATCAACAATCAGGGAAAACACCGGAGGATTCCGAGATGAATCTGTCCGGCTCAGTAGAGGTTTCATTTGAAGAAGATGAGAAAATTGCACCGCAACGTCCATCGTATCTTTTGCCATTTCGACCAGGATTTCAACTCCCTCGGTGGATGAAGAAGTTCACATTACGCAACCCTTCACTGCCACCGGGTGTGCAGCTGGTCGAGACAATGACAGGGAAAATAGACCGGCTCAAGTACACCGACCATGATACAAATGATCATGGAAAATTTCCACAGTTTGCACCTGGGACATACTTACACTCTGTTCGCTATTAGGAGACTGAAGCGACATTATTAGAAGTAAAACAGTGGGCTGCTGGCTTGGACAAAGCTGGTTTGTTGAAGATGCTTGATGTGCCCCACTTCGGACGCAGCACACAGGTAACCGGGGTTATCAAACAATTATTGGAATTGGTACATGATGGCTACCTATGGATTGGAAACTAGAAAATCGCTATCAATAAAGAACTCATTCACCATATTATAGGCCTGCCGAAGGAAGGACCTGACCCCAGCATTGAGTTTTTGGGAAAGCATGAAGATATGAAGCTAGCACATAGTATGAAGGAACGCTTCGGGCCAACGAAAGGGACGCGAGGGTATCAAACCTCAGCCATTCAGCATCACAAAATTCGCTTCGTAGCTAAACTCTTAGCCTACAAATTGATGAGAAAATGCAAACCATATGAAGTACCTACCCCGATTGTAAGTATTGCTGTGAACTGTGCGGAAGGCTACATTTACAACTGGGCAGCATACATCACTAAGGAATTTCTTGAAGATGCCCGCGACGTGCAGGAAAAAGGTAGACCCTTTCACTATTCATGGCTGATCGTACTTATTGCCCTGATCGGGTGGAAAGAGCCCGCCAAGTCGTAGTTTATTGATGTACCTCCAAGCATGTCCGGTGCAGTGAGGTACGCATCACTCTGGGTGTTGTAGGACAAAGCATCCCAGCAGATGACGAACACCGTGTTCACCTTTTATGCCATGAGTATCTCATATGATATTGTCAAGACCCCGCGGCTCAGTAATGAGCTATTCTCTCAATATGATGGAGTGGCCAACTTCAGGGCCGACATGCACAATGTCTTTATCTAGGCCCGCACAGATCAGAAGAAGGCATGCTGGAAGTTGCCATATGTGGTGACCAAATATGACATCCTCGCGGTAATTTAGCAGCGGCTGGCTGAATGGATGAAGGACAAAGGAACAAATTCCAGCATCCCAATCCCTCTGGTCACCAATGTGGGCCCTAGCCCTAGTTAGACACAGTAGCAAGATCGCCCAGATGACAGTGAAGAGCAAACTGAGTCGCAGCAAAGTGAAACCGACTAGGGTGGAGATGGCGGAGACAAAGGTGAAGAAGAGGAGTCGGTCAAAACTATCTCAGACCCTAATCGGCCAGATAAGCGCAAGTCACCGGAGGCCGAAGAAGTGACCAAAATTCAGTCCTGCAAGAAAACGAAAGCGTCGAAAGACAAGAATATCGATGAAGAGCCTGTTGGAGACATTTACCATCATACACACTCTCTTGGTCAAATTGGCCTAGTTAAACCACTATCCTAAGTTTAATTGACATCAGTGAAGCATTAATTGCCATCATCCAGTTACACCCACCCCTACCTATAGTCAAGGAGGCTAACTTAGCCTTCTCCTACAGTCAAGGAGGATAACTGGAGCACTCCGAGGGTGATATAAGTGATATTAATGCACCTAATTGCTAACTAGTGGTTACAATCAGTTCAACCAGTCAGTTACAGTTAGTTAAGGTGCCTCCATTCATTAAATATATTATTTAATGATTATTTATTATTATTTAATGAACTGGAGTCAACAAGGTGCCTCCACCAACTTCTGATGGTCAGTTCAGCTTCAGTTAACTTCATCAGGGTTCATTAGAGTCATGTAGGACTAGCACTTGATGGTTGGATTTCTATGACATGTGTTTGATCTCCTTCAGTTGAGATTCAATCATTTATTGCACTTCGACTTTAGTTAGGGTTTGGTGAGTCAATTAGGGTTTTAGTCAAGTGGTTAACTGAGTGAGATTGAATGGTTGAGAGTCAGTTAAGCTAGACTCACTCAGTGAATTCGAATTGTCTCCTTAGGTATTCGAATTCTTCATGGAGTTAAGCCATTGCTTAGCATTGGTATTGTAACCCTTTATTGTTTATTAAATATACAGAGAGGAAACCAATTCTGGATCCGATTATTTCCAATTCATGAGTATCTGTCAATTATTCTTTGATGATTTTGATTCCTAGTTCCTAGATCATGTGCAAGAATTAATATGGTATCATAGCTTACGGCGGGACAAAGATCAATCTCTCAAAAACAAGATTTTTGACAGATTTCTCCATGAAAAGTGAGCAATAGCTCAAAATTCCAGCACTGCACCAGAAGCCAAGGCTTACCACTCAATATCCCAAGTAAAGAACTTGTTGATCAATCTTGCTTGATTGACTATGCTGGGTGTGATGAAAGCCTAGAATGTGCATGCTGTCTGACCTTATGGTGCCCCTTTTGTTTTGATTTACAGGTCTTAATAGGTACAACTTCAAATGGACTCATCAATCCCTCTTATGGACTCATCAATCCCTCTTCTCACCCCATTCACAAGCTATTCAGAATGGAAGTTGAAAATGATTGCATATCTGAAGAGATGATGTCTCTATGAGGTGTCTATTGGAATTGGAAGAGAGACTTATGAGAATGAGAATGACTGGCTAAATGATGGTGACAGAGCTTTTGGAGCAATATGTCTGGCCCTTGATGATAGCTTGTACTACCTTAATCTTGGTTCTGCTGAATACCCAAAGGAAGTCTGGACAATATTGGACAAAACCTTTGGAAAGCACAATGAGGATCATAATAGTACTTTGGAGATCATGGCCAGCACCACAACAGTTCTTCACTCAAAACTCTCAACCTCTACTCTCTCTGATGAAGTTGTTCAAGACGAAGATGAAGCAAAATCTTCTACACATTCGATTCGAATTGAAGAAAGTCTCCATGAAGTGACTCCTTCTCCTGATGCTCCAGAAGTTCATGAGATCTCTGATATCTCATCTTCTCATATTGCTGAAATAGAAGAAGACATTCGAATCTCTGATATTGAAGAGAAACACTGTTGCACTTCCATGCAAACATTCACTGGTGATTTTCCTTTGAATTCTGTGCAAAATTTACCAGTAATTGCTTCCGAAAGTGAAGAGAAATTTGATTTTTATTCCTCTTATGTTGCTGCTGGTGTGAAAATATGTAAAAAATTGGATATTTTGGAAGAAATATCAGATTATAAGAGTGACACATTCGCTCCCCATGATCTAGATCTTCCAGCAAATTCTTGCAGGATTGCATGCACCAAAATTCAGAATTTTGAAGAAAAAGAAAACTGTGCATCTACCGTCTCGGTGGACCATAATTTTGGATCTGATATGAACCTTATTGGATCTGATATGATCTTATTTAGATCTGATCTAATATTTCTTGGTTCAAAATTTTAGGTTCATAAACCTTCAGTACTGCTTGTAGCTATTCTCATCAACGGTGTGAAGAAACAAGTACCGCAAGTCTCCTACAAAATTGTTGCTGGGGATTTGATTTCATTTGATTTCATAGTTTTGGATCTGTTGTGAACTTATTTAGATCTGATATTATTTGGTTCATTACCCTGACCAGTGAAGAGCTTAATCAGGCTCTGTCAAAGTCCATAGCAGTTCTCACCAAGAAATGGTCAGAATTTGCAGCTACACATCTGCATGCCATCACCGGTGTAGCAAAGCACATTTCGGAGTTGAAGGACTTAGCAAAAAAATCACTGAATGGTGATTCAGCAAGTAGTGCCCCAGTAAGCATGCAGCCAGACCTAAGGCAATGGCCAGCCATAGATAACAAAGGCCAAGTGTTGAGTGCTTTGCTCATCACAGCCGACGCAACATCTCGCGTGGAGATGAGCATGATAGTTGGAATATATTACACTAAGATGTCCATGATGGAATTACATCTCTGTCAGCCAGCCATCGTGAAGGAAATCCAAGCCCGAGACCACCACTCACAAATACTGTTGGAAAATACCAGGAAGCAGTACAATAGCCTCGCAACAAAGTTGGAGGAAGCGGAGCAGAGAAAGAGAGACACAGAACGTAAGCAGGTCACATTGGCATGAGTATTGGAGGAGGCGTGTCAAAGTCTTCCTGACTTCAACATCCAGAATGAGGAAGAATCAAAGCAAAGGATCACCAAACTAAAAGACTACACAAAACAGTATCGCAGTGAAATAGAGAAGCTCAAAGCAGAACATGAGGCTGAGATTTCGGAGCTTCAACTCCGCATCACCCCAGAGAGCCCACCAGAGGTAAGGAAGCAACACTGAGCAGACATTCAGGCTTCTGCAGCAAAAATCTTGGATATTGTGAGCAGTGCAACAAAGCTACTAGAAGACAGTGTTGAGGCATAGACCACCCTGCAGGAACATCTAGAAGTCGGACAGCTACAAGAAACCATTAGGAAACGACAGACAGAGTTGGATACAGTAAAAGCAGAAATTAAGACTCTGCTGCCTATGGAGAAAATGCTCAAGGTAAAGCGAAGCAATGAACTCCAGCAGGAAATTGAGTCATGCAGAGAAAAAACAACAGAAGTGGAAAATTCTATGCAGCCACTTATCAATGAAGCTTTCGATTTGAGTGCTGCTGTGGACACCCAACTCAAAGTTCTGAAGGAATATGATGCATTTGTGCAGAAAAAGGTCAGCAAAGCATCAGCCGCAGTATTGCAGGAGTTGGTCGAAAAGGAGAAAACAACAGAAAACATCATGTGTGGTCTCAACAAGTAGTTCACTATCTTCGCTGACAAATTTCGTCTACCAGAAGAGTAGTAGAGTGTCCCTGGACGGGCCACTGGTGAGTCTTAGGGGCCTATTGGGGTGCGCACCTTAACGGTCCCTAATTTTGGTAACTCCATAGTTTTTGTGGAAGTTGTAAGCAGAGTTACAACTCAAAACAGTCTAAGGGGTGTCGGGGTTGAGTAAAAAGCCTTCTTTTTGTAATAAACCCATGCTTTAAGTCCATGGTTTAGGATTCGGGGTGCCCATGGTTTAAGCCCATGGTTTTGTAATAAGTGCACTATAAATAAGCACTCTTGTAAAGAAGTCAGTTTAGGCTTTTGATGTAAGATGAATTGATGCGAAGCTAAGGCTTGTTGTAAGAAGGTTAAGTCCTAGTTGTGTGCATGGATGACCTCTGCAGTTGTGTGCGCAGAGGGATTTTGGGTGATTAAGGAAATCTATAGCTGTGTGCGTAGAGGCCTGCAACTGAGTGCGCGGCTTTGAGGACTTGAAGGGATCTGCAGTTGAGTGCGTAGATCAGAACTGTGTTTTTTGTAAAGAGTTGAATAAAACATAGTTCTATGGACATAACCCCTAAACTGGGGGTGAACCACGTTATATCGTGTGTTTTGGTTTTTGTTGTGTTGTTGTTATGTTCTTTTATGCATTGATAAATATATATCTGATAAGTAAGATCACTGCTAAATACTAAACTCCGCTGGAATTCCCAGTAAAGGGTTAAGCAAGGCACTGTTTGTTTATCTAACCGTGAAGCTAAATAAGTAACTATTAAATCTTTGCATTGTATGATTATAACTGTTAGAAGCTAAAGGTACAGTAATATCCCTCTTCTTCTTGTAGAAACCTGATTCTGCGGCACCCCATAGCTGTTTCGGGTGAGACTGCAACCTGTTCGTAGGTTGTTGCCAAAAGAGCCAACACTGTGGGTCTTTTGTTGGTGTGAAGTTAATGGTATAAAGCCTGGGTCTACAATATAGCCCAACACTCTAGTGAGACACAAGACTAACAACCTTATGTGGAGGTACTCCAGCGACCAACGAGAGACCCCTCTCTAACTGCGTAGGGCCGGAGGTGCAGCCTAAAGTGGTTCTACTGTTACCTAGAAGCAACCCCTTCCACAACCTTTGGTTCAATTCTAGTGCTAACAAATTGGCGCCGTTGCTGGGGAGTGAACTTGAAGATCCTCCCCGGGAAGAATGACAAAGAATTAGATCTAACTGTTGATGGTGAACAATCGGTCAGACACTAAGAAGGTTGAGCACTTTTCACTTGGTGACTCCACTCTTGAAGGATTCAGACTTTAGCGACAATGCTAGTGGTATGATCTAGAAAATATAATGACCGAGGAAGGCTGGCCGATCCCACCTAGAAAATAGACCCCTAATAAAGATAAAAAATGCACGGTGGAAGGTCCAAGCACTCGAGTCTGTTTCTTCCAGGATGCCTTATCCTACCTTGTAATTTTGCTCGTCTTTTCTGAAATTTATCAAACTAGCTTTCTCTAGCCCGACTTATCCTGAGCAGAGCCATGGACATATTCATGTATCTCCTTCTTTACGAACCAAAAACATTGCGTGATCTTGTACATCTGATTTTGGCCTAGATTTTCATCCGGGGGCTCTCGATATCAGAGGACACCCCTGTGAAATTCATGAAACATTGGGCAATAGTTTAGCTATCATACCTAACCTTGTCTCCCCCACTTCTCCAAGCCGATATAAACCGCTGCAATTACCTCTTGTTCTCCACGAATTTCCCGCAAAATATTACAAGTACCTCCCCAAGTTCGACGAAGAATTTGAAAACTTGACTGTTGAGAAACATGTACAAGCCTTTTAGTATTTCTTTGATCGGTTTGAGATAGAACATGATGACGTCTGCATGCAGATGTTCGCTCTATCCTTGTAAGGGGATGCCAAATTCTGGTTTAAACACTTGCAGCCTAAGTCCATCAACACTTGGGAAGAGATTTCTTGCACATTCTTGAGGTTTTAGGGAAGGAGCCGGCCATTGGAGCAGATGCTTTCAAAGTTTTATTCTTTGAGGAGACATGAAGGTGAGGCCATATCTAGTTTTAATAGAATATTTGCAAGCTTTTATTATAAAATGCCTAAGGAAGTTCAACCTCTTGAGAATGCTACGAAGATCTATTATGCAACCACCTTTCCTCCTGACCTGTCCTTGCTTCTTTTGGAGAGAAAATCGACCACCCTCCAGTAGATGTTTGCTGATTGCCTGGAGGTTGAGCAAAACCTCAAGATGTCTAGGAAGCTCTCAGATCAGGAAAATGGTGTTGAAATAATGGATGCATACAAACTGGTTGGGCCCTACAAGCAAAAGAAGGAAACCTATAGCCCACCAAATACCTCTCATGATATACAGAAAGATGACCAGTCTGAGGCTGAAATAAATGGCCCCACAAGACTATTCTCTGAAGATGGTGACATTCCCTGCTATTGGTCAACTAAAGACAATTTTGAGAAGGAGCTTGATGTGCCTGTGTATGACGAATATGAAGAAGAGTACCTGTAGAATGAGCCAGCTATTGAAAGGACACCTTCTGATGGAAGAAGTCAAAGTGCAATGCAAAACTAGGAGGTCGAAGTGAGAAAAGAGGATGAGGGCACTGGAGGTGATAGCTCACCCTTATGCTATGCCTCTTTTGAATTGATAAGGAATATAATCAAGGCCTCCAAGCAAAAGCAGAAAGAAACGGGGGTGGTGCAGGCTGAAAACTTGTACAAAAATGGAGGCGAATGCAACATTTTACAAGTAAACACTCTTTCTGATACTCCATTTTCAGGAATGCCGCCTCACCCAGAAGAAGTATGCCTACTCAGTTCCAATGGAGAAGCTGAGGACCTCCCTCTCGAAGCACATCAAACCTTCGCTGCAGAAATTTTGGATGAAGAGAGGGATATTTCGTTAGAGAAAAATTCTGAAGGTCCTTGTCTGCAATCTCTCAAGTGTAAGCCTGACGACTCCCTAGAAGTGGGAAGCTTTGGACAACTTTCCCATGAGCAGGTGACAGAACGTGTTGGAGGTTTCCATGAATTCTATGATCCCGTGGACAAATACATGGAGGGTATGGGTGAAGGCAATGATTGGTCATGTCTCTGACTTAAACATCAGTTTGTTTATCATTCCCTTCTCCCATTATCTATTTCATTTTTATCCATCGAGCACCATGCAAGAACAATAATATTAGGCAAGTTGCTTGATAGGCTTCACTGGAAGTCTGACTTCACTTAGTTGGACTTATGTACAAAGTTAGGTAGAGTAGGTAGGTGAAAATAAGCTCATATATTATTGAGCATTTCCTTCATTACTATTTTCGGTTTGTTTCCATTCTCAGTTACCAGCACATGTTTATAGTCGCCAACATGATTTGCAAGAGTGGCATAAATTTGCTGGAGCAGTAGCATGAATCAAAATGGAGGTGTCCAAGAAAAGCTGAAGGCGGCCCAATGGATTCGACACTTAGTCTATGGGGGTTCGTTGCTACCTCGTTGGGAGGATAACATCCCTCGTGGAGCCAGTTGTTAACACTCCATTTTTAACAGTTTATTCGAGGGATTGACAGAAGTTCGGTAAGGGTCCTAGCCCCTCAAATCTCATGTGACCATCCTTCAGTGAGGAAAGTGGTAGGTGTATTGAAACATTGGGCACGATCCCTATTCAAGGGATGTGATTGATAGAAGGAGGATCAATGGTTCTGAACCACTTTGCGCAAGAAAATTTGCATGATCAAAGCTTCTATCTCGGATTGTGACGCGTGTTAAAGATCGACGGCTTTCAATGGTTGAGATGAAGCATGGGGTAGATCTACGGCCTACAATAATTTCGCACTCCATACTTGTGCGGATAAATCCACAATCTCAAATCATGAAAAGTTTATTTTTATAGGTCACAAAGATCAACAGCCATGATGAAGAAGAGGATAGATCTATGGCTATGGTTCATTTCGCAAGGTGAACTAGCACAGATGAATATCTAAGTTCCCTATTGTGAAAAATGGCAGGGCCCACTCTAATTAATGGCTACAGAAAGGGTCAATCTTGATCGATGACTCAGGACATGTCACAATCCAAAATTCCCATGGTGTTCAGAAGAGAAAGGTTGGCGGCAGGATGAACGGAACATGGACGACGGACATGGAAGATTCCTTTGATCGAATGGCTAAGAAAGACTCCTGAGGTGCAGATCTCCCACCTAGTGTGGAAATGACAGTGGAGGGGGCGTTCACATGTGTAATCCGCCTCATCATAGATTGGCTGATTCCTTCGATGCCATTCGGGATACGCCTGAGGTGGAAGTCTCATCCAGTGACACAGTTTTCTCGGTTTGCAAGTATGGCACGTGGTTCGTTTTGGAGGAAGCCATGAGAAAGATAGAGGTTTGATCCACTCTGGTGATAGACCTGGAATTTACATGAGGCCAAGTGATACTATGAACTAGAACATCCTGATGCCACCATCAAGGTAATTGAAAGGGCGAGGGATAGTAAAATCCACAGCCCTTGGAACCATTTTGATAGCCCCACATAAATGGTGTGGAATTTGAACCATACCGAATGATATGATTGAACATCAGGAAGGACTATCTCCACCTTGGCATCACACATGCAGCCCTTGTAGCTACTTTAAAGATATATCCCTTCCCGAGCCGTCCTACTCACAATATATAACACCATCTTCCGAAGATATTTCAAACATGGAACTGTGTAGATGATAATAGATATAGGGTTGAATTCCAAGAAGTGTCAAAGTCTTTCATAGACAACCATGATTGTGTGGTTCAAGAAATTAGTTCAACAAGGGGTACTCTTGGTATGAAAGCATGAAATCTATGTTATGGTTATCCACACCATAAAATCACCAACCACCGGGGCACAAATATGAAATACCAAGGGGGATTCACCCGCTTCTACACAACCCAATCCTTGGATATGTAGTGCATGGGTTTGGACATCCCAGCAACTTCCCTCCGACACTCTCAGTTGCAGTCATGACCTCCGAAGTCCTAGCTAATAGTGGTGGCAGTGGTGTTGGAGCGAATGCTTGTACTAGGATCAGATGGGTCCGGAGCCTTCAACACCATTTCTGGGGTCTCCACTTGGCAGCTTGGTCATGGATGAGGAGAAGGTCAAATGCACACCTGGCTACATGCTCATGGAAAGATCGTCCTCATAGGAGGAGGAAGATAGTACAAGGACGATAAGCTTCTTAAGTGGGTTATCGTCACCAAGCATTTGGCCACCCTTTCTCTAGCCTCCTCCTATAGCAGTGTTATCCGATGGAGGATGAGGTAAGGAGAATGGTTGGAAAAAGGATTTGGGCCTTCTTGTCAGCATTTGATCGACATCCCCCGGCTGGACAAGGAGACCCAAAATGGGTCTGTAGCTGCCTGTGTGGGCAATAGACCATTAGCATGTTGCATGGGAATCATTTTCATGAAGCATAATGGTGGGAGGATTTGTCCTGTCGGCCCACATTATCACATGTTGCATCTCCATAATGTTTGTTTTTATTTGTAAAACATGGCGATAGTCCACTCTTTGCACTATTAGTGCCTGAAGGTGACTTATAGGAAATTTTTATTTGGTAGTCTTAGCAATAGGATTGTATAAAAATGCTCTCGATAGAGGGAGAAAGGTGTTGGTGAACTAGATTGGGAAACAATCCCGGGCTGAGGCTCCTATTTGTAAATCTTGATACCTGTGTATGAATAAATTGCAGTGGAAGACTATCATTCACAGCAGAGATTCTTGTGTTGTTGTTTTTCCCAATAAGTACTTTCTTTTACGTGTAAATGTCTTTCCTGTTTCCACTCCATTTTGATTATTGCTTTTCATGTCTGCAACATAGGGTATAGTGGTTCAGAATTCATACTTGTTATGCTCCGACTACTATTTCAGGCATTAACAACGGTTCTTCTAAATTTGCATGGAATTCATCTCGTTGATGCTCCATGCGATGGACTGTACATGGAATTCATCTTGGGAAACAATCTTTCCTCCGTTTGTTACCTTTCATCATTCTTTCCATCTGTAATATTTTCTTGTGCAGGTTTCAACTCCATTTGCCCGTGGTCCCTTATCCCCTGATAATCTCGCCATGCACCTTCCTCAACATACTTTTCCCCATTCAGGATCCTAGCCCCTTGATTATGTTGATTGAAAATCCTACGCGGAGTAGACTTTGGTGACACATAAGACTGACAACCTTATGTGGAGGTACTCCAGCTACCAACGAGAGATCCCTCTTTGACTGCGTAGGGCCAAAGGCGCAGCCTAAAGTGGTTCTGCTGTTACCTAGAAGCGAGCCCTTCCGCAACCTTTGGTTTAATTCTGGTGCTAACAGAACCAATTTCTTCCTAGAAGGAGGTTGTAATCTAAGGGGGCATCTACCACTTCTACTAGAATGGAAATGGTTTTTCCCCCCAGTTCGACCGCTAGGGTTGATATGAGACCATGGGGTTGGAAACCTCGTCCGTCAAAGGCTTTAAGGGTCGTAGGTGATGTTACAATCTCAGGAGAACCGAGAGCTTTCCAACAAGACAGAGACAAAACTGAGGTTGAAGCTCCTTCATCTAGTACCGTTCGAAAAACATTCTTTCCAACTAATTTTGTAATGATCTGAAAAGCAAGTTTATGCAATAACCTAGACTTATAGTTCTCAACATTGAAATGAATAAAGTTAGTATTATCCGGGTCTAAAGCTCCTAATGTTGTTAAAAAGTTTTTGCGCTGTGTAGGGAAACTTTGGAGTACTTCTAAGGAAGACATTGCACAAGGTTCCTGAGCGAGATCTTCAACTACATTATAAAATTGAGTAGCTCGAGAATTAGGGTTAAAATACTGCCTTCCGAAGAGTACTCTTAGGTGGATGCAAAATCGTTTCGAGAGTAGGATTCTTGATAGATAAGGGAATAATAAACGAGGATTCCAGAGAACTAGTAGAGGGAGCTTTCCCTGAAGAAGAATGATCTTCTTTCTTATCTACGGGATTTTCATAATTCTGACTTCGAGTTTGCAGATTGATGGTATATGAGGACATCATACGAATTTCCTTTGACGAACTGGAGTTATCCTGATTAGACATGTGGTATATTAGTTGTTGTTGAGAGGGAAAAGGATCCGTAAGTATTACGGGTGCGGGATTGGACTTCAAAAACTGGGAGATTTCGTCCCAACAAGGACACTCCTTTGAAAAATGGTCACCACCGCATAGCAGACAGGGATATTTTGCCTTTATTTTCCCTTTATCGTTATCACTGTTGGTTGGTCTTGGAGTCTCCTGTTGGTTTCCAGGTTTTTTATTTCTATTTTTACCTTTCTTTTTACTATTACCTGAGGTTTGAGTACTTTGAATAGAGTTGACCTCGGTGGAAACCTTAGGAGTCGAAGGAGTAGGGGTGGCAGTTTGGGGTTGCTTGGAAGGTTTCACTATAGATGGGGATTGGATTGAACCAACAATCCCATCAACAGGTACTTCTACTGGTGGCTTGGCGGGATCAGTGCTTGGTCAAGGAGCTTGAGGAATCAAGTCTAAAGGGTTCCAGACTAGGAATAGACAAAGTCTGGATACTGGGCTCGACTAATAGCTTGCTCTTCAGTAACAACACCACCCATAGCCACAGCTCGGGCAATAGGAGGCAACAGGGATTTCGTAAACGAATAAGCTAATAACTAATCCAGAATAGGGGCCTTAATAAGCCTTCTCTACCTTTTGCACTCATGAATATGATCGGATATGTGGGTGGAGGTGTTCTGTCGCAGAGATGTTAAAAGATCATTGCTCGTTTCATAACGAATAGGGAGTTGAAAGTGTGTAAGAAACATGATTGCCAATGAGCCAAAATCCATAAACGAATGTTGTGGGAGTTCAATGGACCACTTCATGGCTGTACCATTCAAAGTTCACTGAAAGAGTTGTAACCGAACGGAATCATCCATGAGGGAGTTTGAAGAAAACCACAAATGGAATGTCATAACATGGTTATTTGGATCATCTCCCTACTTCCCATTGAACTTCGGGATATCTGATGGTAACTTTACCGCAATGGGAGGCCATGAGGGATTGTGTCGAATGGGGTCATTAATCAACTTGGACAAGTCAGGTAAGTCCAAAGTTGCTAGGAAAGGTAACTGCTGGTTGGGTTGCACATACTGGTAATATTGATATGGCATATAATTACCAGTAAGACCATAAGTGGATTGAAATATAGGTTGCTGTGACAAAGAACTACCGGTAAATCCACCTACAGGGGGTTGATTTCTAGGATTAGGACTATTAGGACTGCTAGGGCCTCCAAAAGGAGGACCACCAGGGCCATCGGGACCACCAGGACCACCGGGACCACCGGGACCACCAGGACCACCAGGACCACTAGGAGGTGGACCACCAGACCCTCTAGAGCCACCAGGAGGTAAGCCTCTAAAACCTCTAGAACCACTAGGTGGAGGGCCACCAGACTCTCTAGATGCATAAGGGGGAAATCCACCAGTCCCTCTAGGACCATAAGGAGGAAAGTTTCTGGATGCTTCAGGACCATTAGGCCCCCCAAGGGGAGGACCTCCATAAGGCAGTCCTTCGACACCTCCCGCAGTATGTACAGGTATCCCCCCCATAGCTGGCATGTAAGACCAGTTGGGTTGCCCCCATGGCATAAAAGAGTTACTAGGGTATGGAATTCCAACATAAGGTATCCCTATAGGATTAGGTGGATGATCAATATTACCTATAGGTATGTGATAACCATAACCTCTAGAAGATTGAATGGTTACAGGTTGTGCCTCCGAGGGCTGACCTGAACTAGATGGGGGATTAACCACATTAGTATGGGTGGGAGGGACATAAACTATAGATGGTTCTATATTAGAGGTTTGTCCTTGACTAGGTACAATTTCGGTGTCAGATAACGTAGGTCATGCCGGGGGTTTCCCCCCGACACTAGAAGGTACAGATGAAACAGGAATTGAAGGTAGAGTCCCAGGTGCAGAAGATCTGAGAGGATTAGGAATAGGCATAACATGGGAGGTCATGGTATTTTGACCTGGGTTGTGGGGTGTTACTGCACAATCTATAATCGGTTCAATGGGTCTCATATAATCGGCAAGTGAACGATATCCCACAGGAACATATGTGGAACATGATGGTGTCGGGCCTAATAGGTCATCTATTTCCTTGTCAATCTTCTATGCACAGAGAATGGCAGCATGGTGCCTATGTTCTTCATTTTTAGAAGATTTTAAACGGGTGCCAAATGAGGCAATGGCCTATCCTATAGAGGTATCCCAAAATGGAGCATTGGGACCAAAATTCAGATGGGTAGTATCATCAACATGACCTTCCATGGGAGAATGGAATGAGGTATTTCCCCAAGAAGGCTATTGGACCAAGGGGGGTGAGTGTGAATAATATGGTCCTTCACTTTCTGTAACCACACTATCTCCCACTTGGGAGGTGGTAGCAGCTCCTTGGTCGATAGCTTCCATTTGATTTTCTCCTGAACTAGGAGTAAAATCGAGTGGCAAGCCCCATACTCTTCTGGATTGTCTTAACTCAGCTAGTTTGTATAGTTCCTATCTAACCTAGGGTTTGAAAAACTAGAAAACACACCAAAAAATTTCCCTACACAAGCTATAGGTCAAAACAAGCACACTTAAAATGATAGGAGGAGTTCAAAAAGTCAGGTCTCTCGCCAGGATTGTCAAGAAGGTGCCACTCATGATATACCTCGAGGGTACGTGTGTAGTAATCTCCCTGAATGCTGTTTTCGGTGTATGGCTCCAAGCAAGATGGGAAAAGGGCTTTTCTCAGATGGATAGGGTATCCTAGTGGGGTCTCCTGATATACTCAAGGTATGTGGGATCTTGAATCGATAGTAGTGCTGTCTAATGCATAACCGTACACAAGGGGCCTTCCGATATACAACCGAGTACGTGAAGTACCTTTCTATATACCTTAAGGGTACATGGAAGGCCCTTCGATATACCGATGGTATGTGGAAGAACCACGCGAGTCCTAGAATGTAATGCAGACAAATAATGACAACTCCTATGCTTAACGATGCCCAGACATGTCTCTAACCTATCACTCCAATTGATACGTAAATTTTAACCTACAAATACCGTTGATTTTAAAGTGGATGGTTAGGTGAGTGCATGATGTTTTGACAGAAAAGTAAAACCATGCAGTATGCTTATGCAAAATATTTCACTTTACCATTCAGTATGCCTACTTACAGGAGGGAAAGAGAGTATTTTATTTTGTTTCAAAACCAAAAATACTTCCAAACAACAGTCTTGAACACAAAATCAAAGGCAAGCAACACTTTCCAAACTGATTTCTCTTTTTTGAAAGCAATAAGAAGGGGGAGAATCTCTTTTTGTAAAAGAAAAACAAGAAGCACACTACATGCAAATGCACTCTATTTTTTCAATTTTCTCTTAAAAAATTGGCAAATATAACTTAAAACTACCATATTTTTTATTTTGATTGAGATAGTACTACATGCATGAGAGACAAAAGAACATGAAGAACCTAAAAGCTCGTAAATCCAATCAGGGATCCACTGTCCAATGCTCAATGATGATAACCTAATCTTAGTCAAAATTTTATTTTTTAAAGGAAGGAAAAATAATTTCTCTATGCAAACAAGAAATGAAAATAAGATGCTAATTAAATGTTCTTCTTTTAGTCTATATAACAGAAACAAAAAGAGATCTTACTAACACCCTAATCTTTTCAAAAAATAATAAATCCTTTCATAAACACAACCAATAAGCACAGAAGCAAATGAACAATCAAAAATCCTAATCTAGCTTTTGAATATCCCAATCAAACATATCTTAAACCATAAAATTTCAAACCACAAGCATCAGATTCTATCACACAAGCTTGAGAGTGCAAGATTGAAAGCAAAACAACTCAAATTTTTACAAAAAATGAGGAAAAGAGGTCTTAAATGATGCTTACCTGGCACCGCGCTTCTCGGGTGTCGACAGAGTGGTTCTATCCCAGCATTGATTTTTGCCAATGGGATACAGGCGGTGGCGCCGCATATTGCCCACTCTTTTTAGGTGGTGGCACCACTTCTCACCCACTACAGAGGCACGGTTCCCTGTAAAAATCTAAAACACAAAGATAACGATAGATCAAGTCAGAAAAAGACCAGATCAGGGTAAAGGATGATAGATTAAGTATAAAAATAGAGCATAAAAGGTCTAAATGATTCATATCTAAACAGATCTAGAAGTTTCAAACCCAAATTGACTGATTCAGATAGCAGATCTTACTGAAGAGAGTTGGAGAAGGAGCCTGGATTCGGATAAGAGTTGAAGAACTAAGGAAGATCAGAACAACTGATACATATATCTAATCCCTAGTGGAGTCACTAGATTTGTGAGCAAGAATATTTCTCCTTCTGCGGATAGTAAGGTGTTCCACTGGTCTAAATGGTTCAGATCCAGAACAAATGAATGACAAAGGTTGAAGACCCTCCCTAGATGCCATAGATACTTGGAATGTGATGCTTCGATAGTAACCTTGTGTACCTGCAATCAAATAAAACACGCAAACACATCAAAGATGCCAGAATATAATCTACTGGTCCATGTTAGTGACTAAGGAATATAACAACATGTACATGTGAACTCAAACAACAACAGTAATGTGGGAAAGAAATCAGCTTTGCATTAAGATAAAAATGGAGAATTTTATAACCAATTAAGCCTTAGTGTTGACATGCATCTCCATGAAACCAAAACTTTCATCCCCAGAGGCTCCAACTTTGCTCTCTATGCTCTCCAACGGCTTGGGCCAAGTGATCAATCCAACAGCATAAAAATACCTTAAGAGTTCTCCCCTCAACCATGGACATGAGATCATATTTATAAGGCTCAATGGATAGGAATGGTTGAGATATTTGTGGATGAGGTGGCCTCTAAGATCCTATGATGGGGAATCTCGAGCTCAACTAACCCACAATGATAGGGATAAGGGAGGACACGAAGCTCATGATCTAGAAGCCTCAAGAATCCTCTCTTTTCCCCCTTTTACCCAGGTTACCGCGTTTCTCCCCTTATGACAGAGCGGTTCAGGTAAGAACCCCTTATGGACGAAGGGAAACATGTAGTGGTACTACTTATGGAAAATGACAGAAAGGTGGTGTGAGCAAGGAACCACTCATGGCTAACAGGGAAAGAGCGATGTTGAGCATTTTTATGTATAATTGATAGACAGCATGGGTTTCCACTCCAAATGCTGGGATTAAGGGAATGTAGGTATGTCAAAGGTCTTATCACATGATGATGACAAGATTTTGGTATAACACACACAAATCAAGGTGACTGCTGGAAATGGCCCCAAAAAAGTATGGAGGGAGGCAGTCTAGGAGGTTGTTTCTTCACTCGAGATCTATTTTCATAGTGGCAAAAGATTCCAATCCTCATAAAGGTCTATCCATATGAGGGCATGGACTACTAGGGAGATCCAGAGATGTATCGACCTCCGAGACAAATCTGGGGACTTGATGGTATGTATACATGAATCTATGTGGTTTCAGCCATATATAGTTTACTAGCATAGTGTTAGCTAGATCATACATGTGATAGATATTGACGACATACTGTGTGCATGTGTAGATGTGGGACCGCACCCTCTAGTGGGGTACCAATGATGTAGGGGCAGGGTGGAGGGGTTAGATCCACCCACTCATAGGTAGAGAAAGAAACAAAGTGTGACATTGGACTCATTGCAGCTGGACTTGGAGCAACCATTTGAGGGGGTCACCGACAATGTGTGGAAGTACCTAGATGATGATCTGATTTCCGCATGCTATAGAGCTCCCCTAGAGTGGATCTCTATGATGAGGAGGACCATGGTTGCTGCTGAATATGTCAAAGCAATGACACAGGGGGATGCACCGATGGATGAGGAGAGATTAAAGGAGGAATATGACACTAAGGAGGACACTGAGTCATATGAGGATGAATCAGACATGAAGCATGTGATACTGCCCCTAATACATTTGAGCATAGGGAATTTTGTATGATATGTATGATCAGATGAGAAATATTGTGGAGCTTCTCATTTTGTACTGAACATTATGATATGACATGAATTCATGTGGATGCATATTATTTTATTTTTATGGAATTTTATGAGTCTCTTTTTATGATGATGAATATGCCTATATGAAGATGCAATTTTATTTCCTATATGCGATGATTGATGTTCCACTCTAGAACATTATTAGCCATTTGGTCTGCTACACTAGTGAGACTTCTTGGAACATGCATGAATGAAATGGATTCAAAATGTATAACTAAGTGTCTAGTGTGTAGGAAATTTATAAAGAGGCAGGGATCGCATACCCGGTAGTAGTTATTTAATTGGGTGACAAGCAATTGGGAGTCTAAGAAGACATCAAGGTGATGAATACCCAAGTTAAGGGAGATGGTCAAGAGACCAACAACACTGTCATACTCAGCTTGGTTGTTGGTAGAAACACCAACACACTTTTCGTCGATATGGATAAACTCATATGATGGGGAATAAATGACCCATGCATTCAAGGTGAGATTAGGATACCATATTCCTGCACCATCAGTGAAACCAACATAGAAAGGTGAGGTAGGATCCATTCGGAGATACCAAGGAAACAAACTATGAGAGTCGTGGTTAAAATGATGTAAAACAAGAAAGAAAAACTATAATATAAGGGGTATGCATGGTGGGATACTTCAGGGGTAGAATCTCTTGAGGTAGAGCCCATTACGGGTATTCTTCAAGAGGTGACCATGAGAGTCAGCAAGAAGATATCCTCCCATGCCTAAACATCGATGGATGACATAAGGGCCATACAACATGGTCTCAAACTTCCCTTTTCTAGTCTTATCATGGGCTTGGTCATAGATGAGGAGAAGGTCCCCCTCACTAAAGGTGCGTGGTTGGACACATGATTCATAATGGGACTTCAACCGAGTCTTAGTCATTTTGATAATTTGGAGAGCAGAGCGACAGTCCTCATCGGTTTGATCAAGCATAAGTAGGAATTTTTCTAACAGTGAATTATCAGGTAGAAGTTCACTGACAAGGAATAGTGACAGAATCTAGAATTAAATGGTAAGAACCGATTCCACACCGTGGAAAAAGTGAAATGGGGTAAAACTGGTGGTGGTTGTAAGGATCTCTCTGTCATCATGAAAGTAGTGTCGAGATAGATCAGGAGGATCTTCTATGGTCAATGAGGGGGAAGGAAGAGTGGAAGTGGAGATCATATAGATGGTGTTATTGGTGTCTGAGGAAGAGTGTAACACCCTAGTTTCGACCCCCAATTGCATTAAATTATATATGGTGTAAATAGCATTATTAAATCATGCTGGGGAGATCAAGGAAAAGGCCCCACCACAGATTTATCATTTTATGTTTCGACAATTAAAATCGATGCCGATTGTATTTCGTGCTAGAGCGACACATTATAATTTGGACATCATGTACATATGCAATTTAATTAAAGTACCCACAACCAACTATGTCAATGCAACATTAAAGATACAGGGGCATGATTTCCTAGGGAATAGGGGGGGTTATTGTTAGGGTTCACAGGGTACTCCCAAAGGACCAAACACCAAGAGAAACCACTTTACATAAATGAATCACAGATCAATACACCAATGTTTGTTATGTGGTTAAAACCCTCAAGAGGGAAATAGTCCATGGCCCCATCCAAATATCTAATTGGAGAAATTTATTATGCAAAAGAAAGAAAGTTACATATGAGCTTCTCATAATCGATCAACTAGCCAAGGACCCTCTATGCTCTTTAAATAGAGATCATAGACCAATCGGGTGTTAAGCCACAGATCAATTGTAGGTATGATCTAAGAGAAGTTGAACCGTCGGATCACTCTATGTCTAGAACATATCTTGACCATTGGATTAGAATATTTACAAATGCATACTAAAGAAACACACTTTTACCTAACGGATATATTACACAAGTTGATCTTAACTAACTCCTAAGTGTCTAAATATCCTAACATCCCCCCTTAAGAACAACTTGGGATAGGATTGAAGGACTTACAAAAGTGACACTATTAGGAGAAGGAAGGAGGCATTAGAGCCTATCCCCCCTCAAGGACACATTCCTGAACTCCTAATATAGACTGAAGTTTAGAAAACTTCACTTGTGTAAGAAACTTGGT
Source organism: Pseudotsuga menziesii (assembly GCA_001517045.1). Lineage (NCBI taxonomy): Eukaryota > Viridiplantae > Streptophyta > Pinopsida > Pinales > Pinaceae > Pseudotsuga > Pseudotsuga menziesii. Next base: position 50,351 of record LPNX011152140.1, on the reverse strand, counting down.
GAAGATGTCTGAACTTGATCATCTGTAGGGCAATAGAGCACTTCAATAACACGATCATGAACAAGATTTCTGATGAAGTGCATGTGTAGCTCAATGTGTTTATTGTGCTGATGTAGAACTAGATATTTGGCAAGATTGATGGCACTTTGATTGTCGCACCAAAGTGGAGTAGGCTCCTGCTACTTGAATCCAAACTCTGGAAGGATCTGTCAAAGCCATAAAGCTTCCTGGATGTCATTAACTGTGGCTCGATATTCTACTTCTGCTGAAGAAAGAGAAAGAGCTTGTTGTTTCTTACAAGCCCAAGTGACAGGTCCAGATCCCAGACTGAAAACATAACCTGCAGTAGACTTTCGATCATCAGGATCACCGGCCCAATCTGAATCAGTGAAACCAACCAACAAAGGTTTACTCCCTGTACTGTAATGAATCCCAAAATGAATTGTACCTCAAATATATTGAAGTATTCTTTTTGTTTCTTTCCAGTGACTTTCATGAGGAGTTTTCATATAACGAGCAACATGACCAATGCCAAAGGAAAGGTTAGGACGGGAATGAGTCAAGTATAAAATACTACCAACAAGCTGACGATACAAGGTGGCATCTACTTCATGGGAAGTACAAGTGGCAGAAATTTTGACTCTAGACTAGAAGGGAGAAGGGGCTGGTTTACAATATTCCATGTGGAAGTGACGAGGAAGGTAACAAGAATACTTAGACTGGGAAAGAAAGATTCCTTCTTTTGTTTGCAAGACTTGGAGACCAAGAAAATAATGCAAATGTCCTAAGTCTGACATTTCAAAATTTTACTTAAGACTAGATTTCACATGGGTTATAAGTTTAGGGTCACTACCAGTAAGGATAAGATCATCAACATAAAGAACAAGTATGATGAGATGGTTTCCTGCTTTCTTGGTATAGACATTAGGGTTAGAATGGCATCTAGAAAAACCAATTTCAAGGAGAAAGCTATCCATTTTGGCATGCCAAGCTCTAGGAGCTTGCTGAAGGCCATATAAGGATTTCTTAAGGAGACAGACAAGGCTAGAGTTATCCTGCACATATCCAGGAGGTTGTTCCATGTAAATTTCCTCCTGTAAATCACCATGTAAAAAGGCAAACTTGACATCCATTTTATGTACTTCCCAGTTATGTAAGGCTGCAAGGGAAAGAACAAGGCGGATGGAGTTAATTTTTGCTACAGGGGCAAAGGTTTCATTGTAGTCAATCCCTTCTACTTGGGAAAAACCTTTGGCAACTAACCTTGCCTTAAGTATTTCAACACTTGCATATGATGCATACTTAGTTCTGTAGACCCTTTTACATCTGACAAGTTTTCTTCCTTTTGGAAGAGGAACAAGATCCCAAGTATCGTTTGCCATTAAGGAACGATATTCTTCATCCATAGCTGCATCCCAATCTGGATTTCCTGAAGCTTCTGCAAAAGTTTCTGGATCATGATTCTCAGAAACTTGAGCCAAAAGAGAAGAGGCTCGCTAAAACTGAGAACGTGTTCGACGTTGATCTCTAGGATCACCAGCAAGATCACCAACTGCTTCACATGTTGAATGGACCCATCGAGGAAGTATTGGTGCTAGTGCAATTGGAGGAACATGAGCAGGCGGAGGTGGATTTTCATCCTCACTATCATCATCAGAAACTGGAGTTGGAAACCTGTCAAGGAATTTGGAAGAAGAAGAAGAAGGAATAATCACCGAATCAGGCTCGTAGGCCAAAGATGGCACACCTTCCAAGTTAGGCTCGTAGGCCAAGAGATTTTCATCAAATTTAACATCTCTTCTCATGATTATATCATGAGAATGTGGCTAAAGAAGTCTATAACCTTTTACATCTTCAGAATATCCAACAAATATGTACTTTTCACTTTTAGGCTGCAATGCTTTTTATTTTTCATTCGGAATGTGAGCCCATGCTTCACAACCAAACACACGAAAGTGACTTACATTTGGTTTAATTTTACTCCATGCTTCTTTAGGTGTTATACCCTGTAAAAATTTAGTGGGTGTATGATTAACTATGTAATTTGCACAATTTATGGCCTCAGCCCAATATTGAAGACTTAGTCCCTTATATTGGATCATACAATTAGCCATTTCTTTTAAAGTGCGGTTCTTCCATTTAGCTACACCATTTTGTTGTGGTGTATATGGAACAGTGTGATGTTGTTGTATTCCTTGTTCAGTGCAGAAAGTAGCGAAATTGTTGTTAACATAATCTCCTCCATTGTCAGATCTTAACTTAATAATTTGATGACCATATTGTTTTTCAATAAGGGCCTTGTAGGCCAAGAACATGTTAAATACTTCGCTATTAAGTTTTAGGAAGTAAACTCAAGTGTGTCTGGAGTAGTCATCAATGAAAGTTAAGAAATATTTGAAACTAGAAAATGAAGCAGATGGAAGAGGGCCACACAAGTCACTATGCACAAGCTCCAAGGGAACCGAGGCATGACAAGAGGCATGTTTGTCAAAACTGTCCCGATGATGTTTTCTGAGTACACAACCGGAACAAACACCATCCTTGCAAGATACCAGTGGAAGACTAGTCACCATATTGTCTTTACATAGTTTTTACAATGAGCGATAATTTAAGTGACCAAATCGCTCATGCCAAAGTTTGCTCAAGTTATCACTATGAGAAACAAAAACTGAAGGAAAAGGTGATGACCCAAAGTTGTTAAATTTGTACAACCTGGTAATATCATCAACAGTTCCAATAGCAAGGACATTTTGAGGATTTTTAAAATCCTTGATTACAACTTGGTGAGGTGTAAACGTCACAGTTTTACCTTCACCTGAATGAGTAATTTGATAGACTGATAACAAATTGCAGGAAATTTTTGGAACACATAGTACATCATTGAAATGACCATTTTCTACTGGAACTGTTCTAGATCCTACAACACTTAGAGATCTATCATCACCAACAAATATTTGTTTGGTGTTTCATTCATGCATAGTAGAAAACATGGATTTATCCTTAGCCATATGATAAGATGCTCCAGAATCAATGAGCCATTCAATTGAAGTAGAAGAAGAAGATGCAGTATAAGAGTAACCAGAAGCACAAAGTGCATTTCCATGAGAGTTATATTCTAAATATGAATCTAGGCTAATGTGGTGCTTCTTCATTGCTGCTTCCAAGGCTGCCATCATCTTAAAACACTTAGATTCATCATGATTATCTTTCCCACAAAAATTGCAATGACGCTCACTCTTGTTTCCTTTTTTCTTGGATCCTTTGTCATTTTTTAAAGAAGGAGCTCACTGAGAGGGTTTATGACCCTTGTTGTTTGGCTTATTATTATGAAAATTCTGTTTCTTGGGAGGCTTGGACTTTTCTTTCTGTTGGGACAATAAGGATTTCCTAGATGTATCTGCATTGTTAATTATTCCAAGATGAATGAGCTTATCTTTCTCTCTAATTAAGGAATCACAAAAGGATTCAAGACTAGGCTCTTGATAGCTAGCTAAAGTCAAGGATTCTTTCATGGAGTAGAATGTATATACAAAAATAGAATATGAAGGTCCAAGTTTGGAAAGAATATGATAAATACATTGTTTGTCTTCTTTCTTCATCTTGCATTCTGCACATAATAGTCTAAGAGTTTTATACTTAGATAAATAGTCTTGAATGCATGGAAAATCATTTGGATTCAAGGAAATCAACTCATTCTCAAGTTGATGACCTCAAATTTCATTGTGTTTACCAAACATAGATTCCAACTTTTCCCAAGCTTTATCAGGTTCATTAATTTCAGATATGTGGAAATGCAAATCAATAAAGATTGACATCCCAATCAATCCACGAGCTTCATCACATCTATTTTACCATTTAATTTTCTTATCATCATCAGTGGGTTCTGTTTCTTTCCCTGAGGTTATCCTAAAAAGTCCCCTACTTTGTAGAACATCTTCCATACGATATTTCCATGAGAAATAGTTAGAACTTGTAAGTATAATATCACAAGGGACAGCCATACTATAAAATAATGGCTAAAAGAATAGAAACTAACTGTCTGGATGCACAGAGCTCAAAAAAATATGTGGTTTTAAAAAAAACGACACTAAAAACTGATTCTGGATGATGAAGTTATGCTTGATCAAAGAAAATGTTAAAGATGTCCCCAATAGTGACGTGGCAGATATTAACTTGACCAACCAAAAAAAAGAAGCTCCCTCTTCCCAAGATAAACCTTTGACAATCAATTTTACAATAAAGTTGCTTTGAAGTGAATCACTTTTGTAGAATAAGTGATGTTCACTTTTACATCAATGTGACTTTTAAATAGTGCAGCAATAAATTAAAAGACTTAGGTGACTCACTTTTATTTTATTTTATTTATGTGTGATGCACTTTTACAATAAAGTAACTTGAAAATAGAAATTGCATGCACTAAAAAGTAGCTTGATAAGACTTGAACTCAAGACTTATCAAGGTGTAAAGCAACTTTGGATCAAGTGAGCTAAGTTTAAAAGGTATCTAAAAGTATGGAAAGAGGAAGGTGGCTTTTTTTTTTTTACTCTTCTCTCTTGTTTTCTGTGCTTGCTTTCTTTTCCTACAAATCACAAAAAAACGAAAAACAAAAAACAAAAATTTTTTGCCACAAAAAGGGGTTAGATCTTGGTTTACTTACCTGGAAAGTCTACATTTCCAAGTTTTCTTGCTGTTTCTGATTTTCCATGATCGCACAAGGTGCACGACAAAGAGCATATGTAGCCGAGAAGACAAGAAAAAAAAAACTTTCCCTTACTGTTTCTGATTCGCCGTGATCGCGCAAGGTGCACAACAAAGAGCATACGCAGTCAGGGAAAACAACAGTCTGAGACTAAAACATAAAATATCTAATAATAAACTGATAAAATATGAGATATTAAAAAAAAACAAATCCGTCACTGTAACATTATACCTTCAGATTTGCCGAAATGGGTGTTTCTGGAGCAAACGGAAACCGTTTTTGGTGAAACAAAAATTGTTTCCCAATGGAAACGATGCTCTGGATGCAATGGAATAGCTCCCAAAGGCCATAAATACATATAAAACCCAAATCCAGAAACCCTTTCTAAGTTTTAGCAACACCGGTTCCAGATCTTGATCAAAACCGAAAGCGGCTCTTCATAAAAGCTCTGATACCATGTTAGGGTTCACAGGGTACTCCCAAAGGAATGAACACCAAGAAAAACCACTTTACAAAAATGAATCATAGATCAATACATCAATGTTTGTCGCATGGTTAAAACCCTCAAGAGGGAAACAGTCCATGGCCCCAGCCAAATAGCTACTTGGAGCAATTTATTATGCAAAAGAAAAAAAGTTACATATGAGCTTCTCATAATCGATCAACTAGCCAAGGAACCTCTATGCTCTTTAAATAGAGATCATAGACCAATCGGGTGTTAAGCTACGGATCAATGGAAGGTATGATCTAAGAGAAGTTGAACCATCAGATCATTCTATGTCTAGAACATATCGTGACCATCAGATTATAATATTTACAAATGCATGCTAATGCATACTAAAGAAACACACTTTTACCTAATGGATATATTACATAAATTGATCTTAGTGAACTCCTAAGTGTCTAAATATCCTAACAGTTATTCAAACCCTTGAGCCAATGGGGAAAATCCAAATGTCAAAAGGAAAACCCATAAAACTGTCAACTACCCATTTTGTCTTTTGTGCCCAGTCATCCAAAAGTGGTTGAGTTAGTTAATGCATGGGGATTGGAAGAGTATTGGAATGAAATTCGAATTGGGAAGCCACCCATTTTTGGGAAAATGTGTTTTTGACTTCTTGGGAAAGTAAATGCTTGGAAATGCATTCCCATCTCGTTGTTCATCCATCAATTTTTCTCTCTCATGTAGCTGGAGCTCCTGTGCATTTCCCTTCACAATTTTGGTTGATTGATCCATTTTTCCCATGGCTAGAAACTTGTTTTGGGTATTACGGAATGTATGTGCAACTGGGAAGTCATTTTTGGGGTTGTTAAGTGTATGTGCACGTGGGAAAACCCATTTTTGGTTTTGCTGAGTGAAGATGTAGCAAATATTTATGTTTTGGGGGTTTGAAAAGGTGTTTTCCCTTTCCTCATGTAGCTAGGATTTGCTAAGTGTTTCCCTCCCAAAGTTTTGCATTTTCTTGATTATTATCCAAGCTGGAAACTCATTTTTTTTTGTAAATCCCAGTAGGTGGGAAGATAGATCCACGTTTTGGGTATGAATGGAGGTCGTTTTGGCCTCTATGAAGCCATTGAACGTTTCTAAAATGATTTGATCACTTGGGTCATTTTTCCCCATTTGTCATTTTCAATTTTGGGTTTCAGAGCATTTTTGTCCATACCTAGAACTTGTATTTTGTTCTGCAGTGCATCCCTGTGTTGGCTTGGCTGGGTAAGTCCAAGAACCCATCTGTTATTGGGCTGACCATGTTTGGATGTGATTATTGGCTTGACCGTGGGTGTAATATAGTCTTGTTGTGTGTGAGTCTGTGTCCCCTAGTTCCTTGTGGGAATCATTCCCAGCTCGTGGGTGGTAGTGATGCTAATAGATTAAGGAGCACACTGGCCTATGGTTGGGTGGAACATTGTAGCGACATAGCTAGTTGCGAGGAATATTCTTCTCAAGATAAGTATTATAGTATTTAACTCTTAAATTGTATTTGCTTCGTAAATTATCATGAACACGTTGAATGCTTGAACATGATGAATGTTGCTTGTTTTATGAATATGAAAATCATGAATGTGTTGAATGATTTTGCTTCCCCTGTGTAGATTTCATTGTGCATCTGTAATTGTTTTATGTTCAATGCATTTTTATTTTTTATGTTCATGGGAATTAGATTACTCAATTGAATGATAGCAGTGTCGTTAGGTCGTGTCCTCTCGGGCGGGAGAGGATGTGACAGTGTGGTATCAGAGCACTGGTTGTATCATTGGGCCTCAATGGGCCATAAAGAACAATTGACAAAGGTTAGATTATCCTCTATGTTCAACAAAAAAAAATAGCAGACAGGGGAAATTTTCTAAAATTTCTCTAAAAGTGGAAATTTGCCTATCGGCTCAGATTAGATGATGTGAGCCGACACATGTCGGTTGAGTTAGCTGAATTGAGCCAATGAGGCTTGCAGCCAATACATGTCAGTGTGAAAGTATAAATTGAGCCGAAGGCGAAGAAAAATTTCTGGAATTTTTGTAAGTGTTTTTAAGTTTATGTGTTGGTCGAGTTAGTTGAAGTGGAGCCAATGCATGTCAACGTGAAAAGATGATTTGAGCTGATGCATGTCAGCGGGAAAGTCGGAGTTGAGTCGACGAAGAGGAAGAAAATAAAATTTCTCGAAATATTTTCGAAGTGTTTGGAAAATCGATAAAAATCGATGAATTTTGTTGATGTGTCAAAAGAAAACTTAGAATTTTGCTGATACGTCAAAAATTTTGGCAGGTTTTGCCGATTGGAAGAAAACTTGGACCTTTGTCGACACGTCGGAAAGTTTGGCAAGTTTTGCCGATCGAAATAAAACCTAGAACTTTGTCGACACGTTAGAAATTTTGGCGAGATTTTGCCGACACATCGGAAGGTTTAGCAATATTTTTCTAATCAGAAGAAAAATTGGGATTTTACCGACACGTCGGGATCAAGGCAGAGTTTTTCCAATCGAAAGAAATTTTAAAATTCTTTTGACACAATGGGAGGTTTGGTAGGTTTTTTTTGATTGGAAGAAATTTTGAAATTCTTTTGACACGTCGGAAGAAAAAGGGAGAGATGAGCTGACATGTCGGAAGACTTTGGTGAAGTCCGTTGATCAGAGGAAAACAAAAGAATTCACCGAAACAGAGATTTTTTTTATAGGTTTTCAGTGGGATCTGCAGGTGCTAGAAATGTGAAAAATGACAGTGAGGTTATGCACCAGATTGCATGAAAATTTAAGATTTACAAAAAAAAAATGAGGGCGCTGCCCTCGACCTGCCATGACCCCAAGCGCGTAATACCCCTTGACCCCCATTGTCCCCCTGAGACAGTTGTCATTGTAGAAAGAAAACTATAGTAAGAAGGAGTGCTAATTAGAAGAATTGCTAAACTTAGACAATCCAACGAAATGCACCGATCTTGACCGTTCATGCATGCAAGAAGCAATTGATAAGTAGTTTTTGAAATTATGAGATTGACTAACAAATGATGTTGTTAACACATTTTGTAGAGTCATAGTGTAGATTGAAAAGTTGGTCTTGGTTCGACCAAGAGGGTCAAAGAAGATCAGTGCCAAGAATATTAACAACATGGATGATGCACGTGATCCCTGTAGACATGGGAAAGATGCTATGGGGGAAAATCCAAGAGATCCACAAGAGAGTAGAAAGCCACTACAATGCTGAAGATGTGGAGGACCCCATTTGCACCGCATTTGTGCACATGGGGAAGGGTATGTAAGGCCAGCTTACAATTTCCAAGGTCATGGAACTGAAGCTATTGGGAATATGCAACAAGAGAGTTCCACAGATGTTGCGACTACCATAAGAATCCCAAGGGAAGAGTTGTAGGATTGCAAAGAAGAAAATGAGAGGCTGGTCAAGGATCTGGTAGAGAAAAATTAGTTGACTATAGCCATGCTATAGAGTTTAGCAAATCTCCAAAGGTAGATAAACTATGGGCATCAGTTAGTAGAGGTAGAAGGGAGTAGGAGAAATTCCCACAAGAAGAATGAGAAGCTTAACCCAAGGAAGAAAGGTTTTAAACCTCCTCACCTCCTAAAGCAGAAAAGGAAGCCATCACAAGATGTGATTGACTCGACCAGAGTGATGAGGGAAAATTCAAAGGAAACTTTAAAATGTTGGGTATGTGAAGAACCCCATCTGCGCAGGAATTGTCCACTTGAGAATAGGAATGAGGGTCAAGTCCCTAGCACCCAAGAAGCTGAACTCGTGCGTCAGGAAGCAGGGATCATTCCTAAAATTTGTGCAGTGTTAGAATACCACTAGGAATGTCATAAATCAACTATGGTGGAAGTTGAGGGTGATATTTTTGAAGAGACTATTTCTGTTTTGATTGACCCTGGATTGTCTCACATCTATATCACCCCTAGACTTGTTGAGATGTGCACTTTGAAGAACTCAAAGCATAGAAGATCATGGTTAATATGGATAGCCATTGGAACTAAGAAGAATATCAATGAGGTGGTTAGGAAATTCCCATTGGTCATGGATGGGCTAGTCACCTGTGTAGATCTGAATGTTCTATCACTTGGATCCTATGATGTCCTCATTGGAATGGATTGGTTGGAAGCACATAGAGCGAAGAATGATTGTTACAACAAGAATTTTCAGTGCTTGGGTGAAGAAGGAAACCTAAGGGTTGTGAAAGGGTTTCCAAAAGTGATCCCTAGAAGGAAGTATTCATCAATGCAGTTGAACAAGTTCTATGTGAAAGGTTGTAGAGTGTAGGCAACTCATGTTTTGGAGGAAACAGAGTATGATTCTCCTAGGTTGGAGGGATTTCATATGCTATAGGAATTTGAGAATGTTCTTCCTGTTGAAATTCCAAGGATTCCTCCAAAGAGTGATATTAATATTACCTTTGAGTTTGTGCCAGGAGCAGCACCAGTGGCCACACACCCTGTAGGATTATCATACCATAAATACTAGAGCTAAAATTGCAGCTACAAGAGTTGTGGGAAACGAAGCATATCAGAGTAAGTGTGTCACCATGGGGAGCACCAATTTGGTTTGAGAAGGAGAAAGATGATACACTCTGGTTGTGTATTGGTTACAGATAGTTGAACAAAGTCAATATGAAGAACACGTATCCTTTTCCTAGGATGGATGACCTCTTTGATCAAATGAGAGGAGAAAGGTGTTTTCCAAGATTGTCTTAAGGTTTGGTGAATAGCAAGTAAGTATCAAAGATGAAAATGTTCATAAGACAACCTTCAAAGAAAGCTATGGATATTATGAGTTGGTAGTGGCACCATTTGGTTTCACAAATGCACCAACTACATTCATGTGCCTCATGAATAATGTTTTCAGTAATTTTATGGACATGTTAGTTCTTTTCCTCCTTGATGGCATTCTTACTTATTCTATGAATGAGGAAGAACATGTGGAACATTTGAGGCTGATTTTGAAATGGCTTAGGAAGCATAAGTTGCATGCAAGGTTGAGAAATGATGACTTATACGAAGATGGAATTCATTATTTGGGTCACATTATCTCATATAAAGGAATATCTGTAGACCCTAAAAAGATTGATGCCATGATGAGTTGGCCTGCTTCAAGAAATTTAATGGATCTAATATCTTTTGTGGGACTTGCAGGATACTACAGGAGGTTCATTGAAGGATATTATATAGGCAAAGTTGAGTCAATGTATAGGCTGAGGAAGCCTGCATGTGAACCTGTAGTTCCATAAGGAAATGACCCTTCTTGAAGAGTGCAGGTAGAATGACATGAGTAGAGCAGTCTGGTTGTACCCATTGAAACCAAGGCAGGAAATTGCCATGTGCTACGAGGAGGATCTCATGATTGAAATCTAACTTCTGAATTGCATAGATTTTGTACTTTAGATTTTAATTTTGTTGTCGATTGCTAATTGTATATTATCAACTGTTTGGCTTATCTAAAATGGTATCAATATGGCATGTTGTATGTGAATGTCTAGGTTTTGGGAAGCATGTGTAAGTTAGAGATGAGTATTCCCCACTTGCAAAGGCCAAACAATATGAGGATGACCTCATGGTTGCAAAAAAATATGATTTTCTATGGGAAGCGTAATCGTGAATTTTCATTTTGGATTTGACTATCAATGTTATTGATCATTTGATAATTGGAAATTTATCCATGCATGAAATAGATTTGAAAATATATGATTAAATTTTTATGATGACATCTCATATGGACTGCATGCTTATATGTAACACAGGTGAGATGATGGAAATATGTACTAGTTTTACATGACTCCTTGGAAGGATGTACTTGGATACATAGCTTCTCAGAGGGATGTGTTTGAAATAGGTTTGAACACCTATGATTTTTTTTTATGATGACATCTCATATGAACTGCATGCTTTTATGTAATGTAGGTGAGATGATGGTGGTCTATCCTTGGAGTACATAGATTCTCGGGAGGATGTGCTTGAGAAATATGACTTTTATAGAAGGATGTACGAGGGTGCATGGCTTCAACCCCCTACCTAGGCACTGTTATGCATCATTGGGGATGCCTAGGGTGTAAGAAATATGGCTAGAATTCTTTCTACACACATTCACGCTATAAGGGGACTGTCACAAGAGTGGGGTATCCCTGAAGAGAATAAACCCTAGGTATTATGATGACTTTGAAAGTAAGCATCTGAGCATTGGTAAGCACTTGGAGGAGGTTCTAGGCCTTTAAGTGTTGGGTACTAGGGCAGACCTGAGTTCTTTTACTTTTATCTTCACACCAACAAACAGACCCACAGTGTTGGCCCTTTCGGCAACAACCTGCGAACATGTTGCAGTCTCACCCGAAACAACTATGGGGTGCAGCAAAATTGGGTTTCTACAGGCGAAAGAGGGATATTGCTGTACCTTTAGCCTTAACAAAGAATATTATACAATACAGAGCTTCGACATTCACTTAAATAGCTTCGTAGTTTAGATAAAAGGACAGTTTCTTGCTTAACCCTTAACTGGGAATTCATAGCGAAGTTAATACTTAGCAAATTATCTTACTTTACCATTCATCTACTTATCAAATGAATAAAAACATAACAAGAATAGAAATAAAAGAACCACCACAACACAAGATATACGTGGTTCACCCCCAGTGTAGGGGCTACGTCCACAGAACTGTGTTTATATTCAACACTTTACAAACAACACAGTTTCGATCTGGGCACTCAGCTGTAGATCTTCTCAACAGCCCAAAACTGTGCACTTAGCTGTAGAAAATTTCTTCCAAAACCCTCTGTGCACTCAGCTACAGAGGTCGTCCATACACTCAGTTGGGACTTAACCTAAAACCCAAAAATAGACCTTAGCTTCTTCACATCACATCATTATCATAACACAAAAGCTTCTAAAAAATTCCCCTTGACTCCTTTACATAAGTGCTTATTTATACAAGTGCACTATTACAATACCATGGGCTTAAACCATGGGTACCCAAAAACCATGGGAAATTTACAAAAAGAGGGGCTTTTACCCAACCTCGAAGCCCTTAAGACTATTTTGGACCACAACTCCACTTACAAGCTTCGCACCAAAACCGTGGAGTTGCCAAAATTAAGGACCTTCAAGGTCCGATCCCCAACAGGCCCCAAAGATTCACCAGTGTCCCGTCCCAGGACACTCTGTTGCTTTTCAGATGCAAGAATCTTGTTGGAAAATATAGTAAACTGCTTGTTGAGGCTGTGCATGATATCTTTGATTGCTTTCTCTTTCTCCACTATCTCTTGCAATGTTGCTGCAGATGCTTCGTTGGCCTTTTCCTGTGCAAACACATCATACTCCTTCAAGACTTTGAGCTGGTTTTCTGCAGCAGTGCTCAACTCCAAGGCCTCATTAATGAGGGGCTGCACAGAGCTTACAAAAAGTGTCTCTTTTCTTCTACAAGACTCAATTTCTCACTGGAGCTCATTACTATGCTTCACCTTAAGCATATCTTGCATAGAAGGCAATGTCTTAATTTCTTCTTTTACTGCATCCAGCTCTGTCTGTCGCTGCTTGATGGTTTCTTGAAAATTTTCGACTTTTGGGTTGTTCTACAAGTTTTCCCATGGATCGACACTTTCATCTAGTAGCTTTGATGCACTACTCACAAGATCTAAGATCTTCGTTGCTGGGGCCTGAATATCTCTGTGACGCTGTTCCCTGACCTCTGGTGGACTCTCAGGAATGAGGTGAAGATGAAGCTCTGCAATATGGACCTCATGTTCTGCTCGCATCTTCTCTATCTGGCTTCGAGACTGTTGTGCATAGTCTTTTAGCTTGACTATTATTTTCTCCAGTTCTTCTTCAGCCTGCATGTCGAAGTCAGGGAGACTTCGACACGCCTCATCCAACACTTGTGCTAGTGTAGCTTGCTTATGTTCTGTTTCCCTCTTCTTCTATTTAGCTTCTTTCAATTGCGCTTTGAGGCTCGCACTCTGCTTCGTGATATTCTTTAACTGCATGTGGGTGTAGCTGTCTTGTTCTCGCATCTCCTTCATGAGTGCCAATTGACAAAGATGCAGCTCCGGCATAGACAACTTAGTGTAATCTATCTCAACTATCATGCTCATCTGCGATCTAGATGCTGTGTCAGTTATTATAAGGGCTGCACTTGGTACTTGTCCTCTGTTGTTTCTGGCTGGCCATTGTGTCATATCTGGCTGTGCGCCTACTGGGGCACTGATTGGTGCGACGCCAGTTGCTGTTCTTTCCAATAACACCTTAAGTTCTGCAATTCGCTGTGTTACACCAGTGAGCGCATCAAGATGTGTAGCTGCAAAATCTACCCATTTGCCGGATAATGCCTCTGTGGACTTTTTCAGAGCCTGATCAAGCTCTTGAATCGTCAAAGTGGGCTCTTCAACGATATTCTTTCCCTTCAATGCCTTAGTTTTCTTTATGGGTTGAGGCTTAGTAACTTCCTCTACTTCGGGGGACTTGCGCTTATCTGGGCGATTAGGGTCTGAAATGGTTTTGACCAATTCTTCTTCTTCTTCATCAAGTCCATCATCTCTACCCTGGTCACCTTCACTCTATTGTGACTCATCTTGTTCTTCGCTTTCTTCTAGTGGGTCATTCTACTGTGGCTGACTAGGACCCGCGCCCACATCTGTTACTGGGGGGACTGGTATGTTGGGCCTTTCTCTTGCATCCTTCATCCATTCAGCTGGCCACTGCTAAACTACTGCAAGGATGTCTTCCTGGTTTACCATGTATGGTAATTTCCACCATGTATGTTTGTTATCTGCGTGGGCTTGGATGAAGACATTATGCATGTCATCCTTGAAGTTGGCCACTCCAGTATACTGAGAGAATAGCTCATTACTGAGTTGCGGTGTTTTTAGGATCTCATATGAAATACTCATCGAATAGAAGGATAACATTTAGTTCATCATTTGCTGTAAGGCCTTATCCTGCGAAACCCAGAGAGATGCATACCTTGCTGCGCCAGGCATCTCCGGAGGCACATCAACAAACTGTGCCTTGGTAGGTTCTCTCCATCCTACAAGTGCAATAAGCACTAAAAACCATGAGTAATGAAAGGGTCTACCTTTCTCCTGTGCATCATGGACATCTACAAGGAACTCTCTAGCAATGTACTCTGTCCATTTGTAACTGTAGCCTTTGGCACAGTCCATAGCAATACTGACAATTGGGGCAGGTACTTCATTAGGTCTACACTTCCACATTAGTTTGCATGCTAGGATCTCTACAGTGAAGTGAATGTTTTGGTGCCGAATTGTCAAGGTTTGATACCCTCGCTTTCCTTTTGTCAAACCGAAGTGGTCCTTCATGTGCTGTGCCAGCTTCGTATCTTCATGCTTTCCAACAAATTCAATCCTAGGATCATGCCCTTCCTTTGCCAAGCCTGTAATCCTATGAATTAGCTCTCCATCAATGGAAATTCTCTAGTTTCCTATCCATAGGTGCCCATCATGCACCAACGTCAATAACTTCTTGACCACCATGGTAACCTACGTGCTGCGACCAAAGTGGGGGACATTCAGCATCTTCAACAAGCCAGCTTGCTCCAAGATAGCAGCCCACTGTTTCACTTCAAGTAACGTCGTTCCAACCTCCGAATAATGGAGGGAGTGCAAGTATTTCCCAGGTGTGAACTATGGAAACTTCCCACGATCATTCATATCGTGGTCTATGTACTTGAGACGGTCTAATATTCCTGTCATTGTTTTGACCAACTTCACACCCTGTGGCAGTGAAGGGGTGCGTAACGTGAACTTGGCTGTCCACTGAGGTGGCTGAACTTCTGGTCGAACAGGCGGGGGATATGGTGGACGTTGCACTGCAACGTTCTCATCCTCACCGAAGTCTTGGAATTCTTTAGGTGGGAGCTCTTCCAAACCAGGAGGATTCATCACGGGATCCTCCGGTGTCTTTCCTGATGGTTTGTGCCTTTCTTCGTTCCACTTAGAGAAAAATTCTGCCTTAAATTTATTTCTGGTTGATCGTGTCTGCATCGGTTGATTCAATGCTGGGGGATTCTCTTCACGAGGTGCAGATGTAGGTGGGTTGTTCATAAAGTTTTGCAGACCCCTCTTTCTGAACTCTCTCAACAGTTGTTGGACTTCACGATCAGTGGAGATGGACTCAACTCAAGAAAATGCGTAATGCGAAATTTGTAGGCCTAGGTGTCTTCTTATAGAATCCAACAACCAAATATGCCATAACTGTAAATTAAAGACACCAAATCTGACCGAGCGATGGTAGATCTTGTCCGAACGATGCTAGATTTCCCAAATACAGCTGTGGATTCGACCAAAATCTCATCATTACAGGCAGTTAATGCAGTTAACATACCGGCGCCGCCAAATCTAATTTTTTTCCAACGGTCACA
The DNA here is from genome assembly GCA_001517045.1 of Pseudotsuga menziesii. Lineage (NCBI taxonomy): Eukaryota > Viridiplantae > Streptophyta > Pinopsida > Pinales > Pinaceae > Pseudotsuga > Pseudotsuga menziesii. The sequence goes on along the minus strand of LPNX011152140.1, from coordinate 34,794 downwards.
TTTTAAGCTTCGACACACCTTTCTTCTTCGACACTACCACTAAATTCAGCTTCGCCACAATGAGGACCTTCGACACATCCTGACACAGGCTTCGACAGGACTTCAAACTTCGACCCATGACAGAATTTCTTCCACAACCTTCGACACTTCGTAAATTTTTCAACAATCTGCCAAAGCTCTCTGAGAACAACTTTATTATAGTATAGTACCCAATTTCAATTGTTCTTGGTACTTAGACTCTTCTTCTTGGTATTACTTCTGATCAGGGGGTACAGGCCCATTCCTGTACTTCTTTAATCTACTTCAATTCACCATGGAGGGCAAAATTTCTCCATTCAATTTAGCTAACTGAACTGCACCACCATCAGTAACTTTCTAAACTATGTATGGGCCTTTCCAATATGTCTTGAACTTACCTGGGAACTTTATGAATTTACTGTCATACAAGAGCACAAGATCACCATTCTAAAAATGCTTCTTCTTAATGTGTCTATCATGCCATACTTTTTCTCTAGCTTTTTGTACTTGTTGCTGGAAACCTGCAATGAATCTGTCTTCTTCTAGTTCCAGTATCTTTGCCAGCCTTTCATTCAACACGGCTGGATCATCCATCCCTGTGAAGGAAGATATTCTGAGGCTAGGAACAATGTACTCCATGGGCATAACTGCTTCCTGTCCATATACCAGCCTAAAAGGTGTATGGCCTGTCAACTTCTTGCAAGTGGTTCTATAAGCCCATAATACTGCTGGAATTCTAAGATCCCAATCATTTCTGTTAACATTGCAAACCTTCGTTAGAGTGTGCTCAAGGATATTGTTAAAGGCTTCGACAGTTCCATTTGCTTGAGGATGGTAGGTAGTACTCTTTTGATGATACACTTGAAATTCTTCGATCAAGGCTTCAATAGTCTTATTCAAGAAATGTGATCCTTAATCACTCATAAGAATTCTAGGACACCCAAACCTCGACAAGATATTATCAAATATGAACTTCATAACTGTAGTAGCGCTACAGTCCTTGACTGGTTGAGCTTCGGCCCAATGAGTAAGGTAATCAGTTGCTGTAATAATGTACCTTGCTCCATATTTCTTTGCAGGGGAATTGATTGGTCCAACAAAATCAATAGCCCATTTGTCAAATGCTTGGAAAGTTACCTATGGAACCAGAGGCATCTCATCCCTCCAGGATGGTTTTCCTGTCCTCTGACATATATCACAGCTGTGGCAATACTCTCTTGCATCCTTATGAATCATAGGCCACCACAATCTAGCTGTCAGAATATTCTGTGCCGTAGCTTTTCCTGCATAATGGCCTCTTCCTGCTCCAGAATGTGCCTCAGCCAAAATCAATGGCTTTTCATGCTCCAGGACACATCTGTGTAGTATTTCATCTGGTCGCATCTTATATAGCTGTCCTGCTATCAAGGTAAAGTCAGCTGCTCTAACCACCAGCTGCTTCTTCTGCTGTGTTGTCATCTCAGAGGGTGCAAAACCTGTAGACAAGTACTGAACAATATCCTGAAAATAGTCATCAACCATCTGCATGGCAAACAACTGGGCATCAAGAAGACCTTTGTCCAAACTAGTGGGCTCTTCTCCTGACTCGAGCCTCAACAAGTGGTCAGGCCCTAGCTTAGGTCTTCCTAGCTTAACTATGATCTCAAAGTCATACTCCTGAAACAAGATCATCCATTTGCATATCCTTCCACCTAACACAGGCTTGTTAACCAAATACTTCAAAGTAGAATGGTTAGTGAACATCTTAAAATGATATCCTAACAAATAATGTCAAAATTTCTGCAAGGCATAAACCATAGCTAGACCTTCTCGTTCTGTCGTAGTATAATTTCTTTTTGCTGTGGACAATTTTCTACTTGCAAAAGCAATAGGGTGATCAATATTGCCTTCACTTGACTGAGCCAATACTATACCTAAAGCAATGGAAGATGCATCGACATGAACATGAAACTCCTTACTCCAGTCAGGGAATACTAAGATAGGGGTGGTTAACATCTTTTCTTTCAAGATATCAAAGCTTTCCTGACATTTAGGTGTCCACTCAAAATTAATATCTTTCTTCAATTTCTTTGCCATAGGGGCTGTAATCTGAGCATATCCTTTAATGAATTTCCTATAATATCCAGTATGACCAAGCGTAGTGCACAGTTGCTTAATAGACTTTAGAGGTGGCAAGTTCACAATAATGGCTACCTTCGTAGGATCCACCATCAATCCTTGCTTGCATACAATGTGACCTAGCAGAATTCCAAAAGGTGTGCAAAATATACACTTCTTCAGGTTCAATGAAATCTGATGCTGTCTACACTTGTCCAGCATAAGTCTTAAACTGGTTATATGGTCCTTCAATAACCCAAACATAGTCCAATCATCAAAGTAAACTTCCAAGAACTTATGAATAAATTCCTTAAATGCAGATATGACTACTCTGGAAAACATAGCAGGTGCATTCTTCAGTCCAAAGGGCATAATAGTATATTGAAAAGATCCCATTTCTGTAGTGAAGGTTGATTTATGTCGATCCTCTGGAGCAATTTTGATCTGATGGTAACCTGAAAATCCATCAGTGAAAGAATATACCTCTTAACCTCCGACATTGTCTAAAACTTCATCTGTAAAGGGAGTAGGAAAATGATCGTGTAAATAGGCATCAATCATCTTCCTCAAATCAACACAGATTCTGGTTTCTCCCTTGGTCTTCTTTTCTTGTACCACCATAGGGCTGACCCATTCGGACTCTTCGACAGGCTCAATGATTCCTACAGCGAGCATCTTATATAGCTCCATCCTGAATTTTTCTTTATACTTAGGGTTCAGCCTATAAGGGCGCTGCTTCACAGGCTTCACATCATCTTTCAAAGGTATTTTTATCACTCCTATATCACCAAGTATACCTTTCATTTCTGAGAACTTCATCAAAAATAGGTCTTGATACTCATGGAGGAGTTCAGTCACTTTGCTCACCATTTCTTCGTCCCGGTAATCTCCAATGGTAGCGTACTTAGGCATTTCTTCTGATCCAATGTTTACTTTCCTTTTCTTCAAGGGCTGAGTTACTTCAGGTGATTCGACTGTTGGTCGATGTACTTCAAAATGTCCTTCTGACTCAGGAATATTAATGTTGCGAGGGTCATCGTCTTCATCAATGGTGAGGTTATAGCATTCTACTGCATTAGCTTCTTGTTCCTTCCAATCAGGTTGGTACTCGGCTATTTCTTTATCATCAAACACCTAAGTATGGATCAACCTAATAGCTACGTCCAAAGCAGGGAAAACCTCAGTAATAGAAAATGTGAGCACAAAACTATCAGCAAGGCTAACCCAACTTACAGTACCATGGCGAAGCTCCACCTCTGCATACCAGTTCTTTGCTATAGGTTCCAGAGTGTGTACAAACCTATGTACCCATTCTTCACAAGGTACATGCTTCCATGCTTCATAACACTGCTCCAAATGTTCCTGAGGGCTAGTCTTACCATTAAATATGCTATGTACCTCTTGAGGTTGATCCATGAATCTTAGGCGAAGAAAATTTTGACAAGCTCTCCAACTATGAATATACTTTTTATGACCATTCCACCATCTGGCAGCTGTGGCTCTAAATGAGTCCCCATTTTTTGTGAATCTGGTACTTGCTTTGAGAATCGTACAATAAAATCTTTTGGATCTGTCAAGCCATCAAAAGTAGGTAAGATTCTTGTCTATGAGCCAACCCATCTGATAGACTTAGTAATTCTTGCACATCGATGTCCATGTAGCTCATAAAGTATATTCTGCTAATTCTCTAGGCCTTCGTCTGAATCAGTCATGCAAGAACTATCACACTGTCAATCCATTATACCTTCATTAGTAGGGTTAACATAGTCTTCCTCTTTAGCTGTGATGTTGTAAATATGATCCAAAACATCCTGATCTTCATCTTTGACTGGCTCTGTATATCTTTCTCCTTGAGAAGGGTCCAACGGTACTATGACTCTCAAGCCTTTTCCTTCAAAAGTCATCTGTCTATTCTTAAGGTTGATTACTGCATCATTATCTAGTGCCCATTCACTTCCTAGAAAGGCTGGATAGGGATTGCTATCATCAATTATTTCATTGACTTCAAAATTTTCTAAGGTACTGACTCCATCAATATCCACTGGTACACTAGGAAATCTTCCCAAGGGCATAATCTTCTACTGATTGGCTAATCTCAACTGTGTAGGGGACCATTCAAGCATAGGTTTTCCCATTTGTTCCCATGTCTGCTTAGTTAGGACATTCACTTCTGATCCCAGGTCTAAAATGATATCAATCATGTCATAATCTCCTATCTGAGCATGCAATCTCATTTCTCTTCCAGTCCTTCTAACTCTATTAACAGTTTTTCCCCTATCAGAGCTTTGCTGAGGTTCACAAGATGCAATAACTTTCTGTAACTCATTCAAAACATTCTGATTTTTTAATAGCTTCATACAACTTTGTAAAACTGATGTTAGTGTACTTACTTGATCCAGCGAAACATCTTGAAACTGTAGCGGCTGTTGATGATGTTGCGTAGTGGCTACTGATGTCCTCGGATCAGCAAAGTATTTTTTAGCTTCCATAAATTTTCCTTTTTCTCTTCCAACATCAAAGGCTGGAATTTTCTCTGGGGTCTTGCGGACCAAAGCCTCGTCAGGATGTTTCCCCTTATTCTGCACCTACGTCATAGTTCCACTCCTTGTAACAACGTTAAGGGCTGGGACATGTGTTTTCTCTACAACAATCATCTGAACATTCTGAGTAGGAGTGCCATTTATTTCTTGTATCTTGGCTATCAACTGTGGGCATTGCTCAATCACATGATCTATTGCTTTGCAATATCGAAATGTCGTAGTTGGGTTTTGACAGTCTCTAGCTACATGTCCTACTTGGTTATAGTTATAGCAAATAATCTGACCCCATCCTCTTCCAGGAATACCACCACGACCATGACCTCTAAAATTACCTCGACCTGGTGTACCACCACAATAACCATATGCATCATTGCCTTGTGCATTGGTTTGTACCCTATAAGCATCATAGGTTCGCTCTCTCATGAGGTCAAAGATGCGACATTCATCTTCGTAGTGTCCAACTGACTTATAGAAGTTGCAGTAGGGATTCTTAGGTAATTGAACATATCTCTGCAGCAGGTAGAAATATTCAGGTCGATGTTGGCTAGTTGTTCTACAGATCTCACAATATAGGACATTAGGGTTAAACAGGTTCGGTACACCAGTATTCAAATAATTTCTTAATGCAAGACACTATTATTTGTCATGACCTTCTGTCTTACATCATGTACACCAAACCTCTTCTTGAATATATTTCCCTTTTCTCATGTCGCGAAGCTCCAAAACCATTTCTGCTAACTGTGCCTATATCTGGGCTATTCCAAAATGATCTCCAACAGGACCTGTTTCAAGTTTCATAGAAATTTCCAACACCTCTTGCTGATCAGCAACCTTCTGTTGCATAAGTGGAGTCCTGATATGAGGCAATAGTTTTGCAATGAACCCTTCTTTATGTTGTTCTAGTCTAATAGTGAAGCTAACTTGATCCAACAGAACCTTGAACCTCTGATCAAAGTCCCAAACTGATTCACCTCGCTTTTGCTGAATTTCTTTTAGTTTAGTTATACACTGTGACTCCAATTTAGGCTTCTTGAATTCTTTGATCATTGCTTTTTTAATATCAGCCAAGATATAGTTCTGAGTACTGGAAAACTTCATAAACTAGGTCAAAGCATGGTCTCTGAAAGAGGTGACCAGCTGCACTCTTCTTGTATTTTGATCCATAATATTCTTAGCAGTCCAGACAGCTTCGCATAAGAACCAAAACTGCTCTAGATCCTCTGATCCAGTTCCTTTAAAGACTGGGAGCTTGATATCATCATTCACATGGACCATATTGAATCAAGGGGGGGGAGGAGGGGGAGGAAGAGGGCTGGTAACAGGGGGGGGGAGGGGAACTTACTGAGGTAGACTGACCTGCGACAGGACTACTCGGGCTAGGTTTACTTTCGGACTGGGAAGGGTTCTCAGGGATAAAAAATCTTCGCTGCGGAGTGATAGGAGGGTTTCCAACAAAAGGGGTTTCTTCAGATTCAGATTCTTCTGGACTTAATGAGGTATAATCAGTATTCTGGCCTAGGATATAGGATCCGATATTTCTCTTGTATCTTTTACCATTGCGAAGCAAACCACTTTGCTCATTGAAGTCACTTTCACTTCCAAACATAGGTTAGTAGCAATAAATCTAGCAATCTGACTGGATAAGCAATATGCCTTTCTCAGCCAAGAGCATTTTAATTTTCATACTTAATGAATTCAGGTACTTACCCCTTGGTCCTTTGAAAAACTGTCTTTCTGCTTCACTGAAAGAAGTATGTGTGTCAATGGCAAACTCCGTCATAAATGCTTCAAGGGTTCGTGTTGTCCAGAAGTCAACAGCTCTTGATACCGTGTTGCTCGTACTTTTCAACAGCTTAATTCTTTCTGGGGTCCAGTCAGGAGACTGATCTTCTTTGAAGTTTGTCTTTCTTTCTGTCAACCTGGATAACCACTGGTGCAATTCTATGTGGATACTAGCAAAGAAAATTTCATAAATATCAGTAAAAACATACCTTTGCAAGAAGTCGTCTGAGCTACGACGAGGGTCCTTATTCTCTTGTTTAGCAAATTTCAAATACGTATCTCCAACCTAGTCACTGATTTTTTTTACTGAGGGCCTCCAAATGATATCCCTCCAGGTATGACATATATCCCTCTTGAAGCAGATACTGGTTTAGTCGTCAATGGAACCAATTTGTTGGGTGCTGGGGCAGACTTGGGTTCTTATACTTTTATCTTCGCACCAACAAACAGACCCACAGTGTTGGCCCTTTCGGCAACAACCTGCGAACATGTTGCAGTATCACCCGAAACAGCTATGGGGTGCCACAGAATCAGGTTTCTGGAGGTGAAAGAGGGATATTACTGTACCTTTATCCTTAACAAAGAATAATTATACAATACAGAGCTTCGACATTCACTTAAATAGCTTTGCAGTTTAGATAAAAAGACAGTTTCTTGCTTAACCCTTAACTGGGAATTCACAGCGAAGTTAATACTTAGCAAATTATCTTACTTTACCATTCATCTACTTATCAAATGCATAAAAACATAACAGGAACAGAAATAAAAAGAACCACCACAACACAAGATATACATGGTTCACCCCCAGTGTAGGGGCTACATCCAAAGAACTGCGTTTATATTCAACACTTTACAAACAACACAATTCTGATCTGTGCATTCAACTGCAGAGGTCGTCCATGCACTCAGCTGGGACTTAACCTAAAACCCAAAAATAGACCTTAGCTTATTTGCATCACATCATTATCATAACACAAAATCTTCTCAAAAATTCCCCTTGACTCCTTAACATAAGTGCTTATTTAAAGAAGTGCACTATTACAATACCATGGGCTTAAACCATGGGATTAAACCATGGGTACCCAAAAACCATGGGACATTTACAAAAAGAGGGGCTTCGACCCAACCCCAAATCCCCTAAGACTATTTTGGACCGCAACTCTGCTTACAAGCTTCACACCAAAACCGCGGAGTTGGCAAAATTAAGGACCTTCAAGCTCCAAGCCCCAACATTAAGCCATAGCTATTAGTAAGCACCCAAGGAGGTTTTAGGTTCTGAAGTGGGGATGACTAGATCTTGGTTGAGATATTCTATGTAGATAAGTATTTGATTACTTGGAAAATCCTTGTTGATTTTCTGTAATTACACATGCATATGATGCGGTCAACATTTTGGAAAATCTTGTTAAAGGTTGCATCTTATAGAAATGAATATGACAAGTGAGTTGATTCATTTTGTTTTCTGGAAAGGAAGTGCCTAAACTTGGCGAGCACTAAAGGAGGTGCTGGTCTCTTAAGCCGGAGCCGCCATCAAGCACCCAAAGAGATGTTAGGCTCTGGAGAAGAGCTACTTGATCTCGATTGAGAGATTCTACATAGATAATGCTTGAGTGTTGGTAAGCACTAGGAGGAAGTGCCAAGCCTTAAGCAGAGATTCCATTAAGCACCCGAAGAGGTGTTGGGCTCTAGAGCAGGGATACTATATCTCGATTGAGAGATTCTATACATATAAGTATTTGGTTTACATATCAAACTTCTGTTGTTGTTGATTTTCTATAAATATACATGAGCATATGATGCAACCATGGTTTTGAAAATCTTGTTATAGATTGCACCTTATAGGAGTGAAGCTGACATGTGAATTAATTTGTTGTGGTATCCGGAAAGGGGGCACTAAGCTTGGTGGAAACGTAGAGGGACTTTTAGGCTCTGAAGTAGAGCTGTTAGATCTCGATTGAAAGATATTTTTAGGTGATCCGAGGCTTGCATAAACTTGGATACCTTTTTAATGCACATCCTTGAATGGGATGGGGCAGCTTTTGTGGGTGCCATGGTTGTATAAAGCCAAGTCAAATACCTGTGGAACCGAAAGAAGATACTTATGTAGATAGGTATTTGCTTTACTTGGAAACTTCTTTCTGATTTTATTTCAATATACATGTGCACGTGATTTATCCATGATTTTTGAAAAACCTTGTGAATCTGACATGGGAATTGACTCATTGATTGGGGCTTGAGTATAGGTATTGCTGGATGCCAAATACATTGGAGATGTTCCAAGCTGTGGAGAAGGATTCCATAAGATCAAAAAAAGATTCAGTGGTGTGTACTGATTCATGCAATCAAGGACTTGGAGGATTCCATACACAAGACAACCGCGTAGTGGGACCAAGGAGGAGTTCCAGATCGTACCATTGGACAAGTGAAAATGTAGAAGGAGCACCATGACCTTGATGAGGAAACATGGGAGTTGAAGGGTGCCATGTGATTGGCACATCCATTCTTGTTTAATTTTGCAGAACACTAAGGGTAGTTCTAGTGTATCATTTTTTTTAATTTTGTTAAGCACTGAGGACAGTGCTGTTGTAGGGGGAGGAGATTGTAATATCCTAATTTCGACACTCTATTGCATTGAATTATATATGATGTAAATACCATTATTAAATCATGGTGTGGAGATCAAGGAAAAGGCCCCGCCATGGATTTAGCATTTTACGTTTCGAGAATTAAAATAGATGCTGATGATATTTCGTGCTAGAACGACACATTATAATTTGGGTATCATGTACATATGCAATTTAATTAAAGTAACCACAACCAGCTATGTTAATGCAACATTAAAGAGATGGGTGCATGATTTCCTAAGGAATGGGGGGGTATGCAAACCTGATCCAATGGGGAAAATCCAAATGTCAAAGGGAAAACCCATACAACTGTCAACTAACCATTTTGGCTTTTGTGCCCACTCATCCAAAAGTGGTTGAGTTAGTTAATGCATGGGGATGGGAAGAGTATGGGAGCGAGATTCGAATTGGGAAGCCACTCATTTTTGGGAAAATGTGTTTTTGACTTCTTGCGCAAGTAAATGCCTTGAAATGCATGCCCATCCTGTTGTTCATCCATCAGTTTTTCTCTCTCATGTAGCTGAAGCTCATGTCGGTTTCCCTTCACAATTTTGGCTGATTTCTCCATTTTTCCCATGGCTGGAAATTCCTTTTGGATCTTGCTGAATGTATGTGTAGGTGGGAAGTCATTTTTGGGGTTGTTGAGTGTATGTGTAGCTGGGAAAACACATTTTTGGTGTTGCTGATTGAAGATGTAGCTGAGATTTACATTTTTGGCGTTTGGGAGGGTGTTTTCCCTTTCCTCACGTAGCTTGGATTTGCTGAGCGTTTTCCTCCCAAATTTTTGTGCTTTCTTCATTATTATCCAAGCTGGAAAATAATTTTTTTTTGTAAATACCAGTAGTTGGGAAGATAGATCCACATTTTGGGTATGAATGGAGGTCTTTTTTGCCTCTATGAAGCCATTGAGTGTTTTCTGAAATGATTTGATCACTTGGGTCGTTTTTTTGCATTTGTCATTTTTTTTATTTTGGGTTTCAGGGCATTTTTGTCCATACCCATAACTTGTATTTTGTTTTTCATTGCATCCCTGTGTTGGCTTGGCTAGCTAAGTCCAAGAACCCATTTCTTATTGGGATGACCATGTTTGGATGTGATTATTGGCTTTCCTGTGGGTGTATAGTCTTGTTTTGTGTGAGTCTATGTCCCCTAGTTCCTTATGGGAATCATGCCCAACTCAAGGGTGGAAGTGATGCTGAGAGATTAAGGAGAACAATGGCCTATGTTTGGGTGGAACGTTGCAGCGACATAGCTAGTTGTGGGGAAGATTCTTCTCAAGATAAGTATTCTGGTATTTAACTCTGAAATTGTATTTGCTTCATAAATGATCATGAACACATTGAATGCTTGAACAAAATGAATGTTGCTTGTTTTATGAATATGAACATCATGAATGTGTTGAATGATTTTTCTTCCATTGTGTAGATTGCATTGTGCATCTATAATTGTTTTATGTTCAGTGCATTTTTATTTTTTATGTTCACGGGGCTTAGATTTCCCGATTTAATGACAGAAATGTTGTTAGGTTGCATCCTCTTGGGTGGGAGGGGACATGAAAAAGAGGTTAGAGGGTGGATCTCCTCATGGACAGTGATTTTAGACTTATGGGAGTGCTTGCGAAGGTCACTAAGAAGTGACCGGTACTTGGGAAATTTTGGACAATGGTGTGAATAATGACCATATATGCCACAAGCTACACATGGGTGGTTGGTTTGTAGTGATTTAGTTTCGACCGCAGGTATGGTTGGTATGTTGACAACTGGAGTGTCATCACTTTCAACTACTATGAGCATGTGGGTGTGAAGCATTGGAAAATTTAGAAAATTTTGTGTCGCATGGCCTTGGACATTGCATAAAGCACATGTAGGAGGAGGACATGGTTCTACTGGGGCTTTGGATGCCTTGCCCCTAGTCTTCATGGGAGGAGGGTGTTTGGAGTGGATGATGGTTGATTGCATACCAGGAGGGGGGTGTGACACCATGTCAATAGGTCAGACCAGTGTCAACATGATCAGTCGGGGGGAGGGTGGTCCGATCAAGGTACCACACGGTAATACCTAAAGTGAATCCAAGAAGGTTGAGAGTAGCCATGACTAGATTACTCACGATGTTGAAAGGTGGAAAAAGGAGGGGGACCATCAAGATGTTACCGTATGTGATAGTACAAAAATACAGTATGTCAGTCGATGAAGGAGGGGGTGGTAAGGACAAAAAGGTGTTTGTCAAAGGAGCATTGATAAAGAGGCTCAGGCCAATGACAAAAAGGGAAGGGATGTATACACTGTTGATGGTAGTGTCGATTGTAGGGAGGACATGCTCCTGAGTGGCTGTTCCTTTAGGATTGTAATACATCAGTTGGTCAATAGCCATGATCTTCCCATCATGAGGGAACATCAAGAGTCGAAATATGGTAAAGGACTCATATTGCATACATATAACTACATCCAAGGAGGAGTTTGTAATCGAGTTGGGCATTGACAACCTCAATTTTTCTAGCTAACTCAATGAAGAAATTCATGAGAACACCTTGTGTTTGAGCTGTACAACCATAATAAGATCGAAGGCATTGGTGGAAGGTTGAAGGGTTTGGGATCCAAGTTTATGCCAAACAAAGGTGGACATAACATAGGTGGATTCCCCCTCATCGATGATGCATCAGTGAATGATGAAATTCCAAATAGTGACTGGAACCTAGAAGGTGATGAATGATGGAATCCAAAGTTCTCCTTCATCCAAGTTGAAATTGATCAACCTGGAGTCAGAGGGATCGAAGAAACCTAATGCAGATATCAAAGCTTTGCATCACTAAGGATAAGTTAGAATTACTTCCAAAGAGGACATGGTAGAGGACTACTGGGGCAAGTCATTGACTATACTATAGTTAAGCTCAACTCTGGTGGTGGGATTGTTCACAAAGCGACGCAATGGGAACCGCAGGACTTTGGAAGTCCCTTCCATGGGGGGTCTTGGAGAATGTATAGACATATAGAGAGTGATAGATGTAGATTCCATGTATATAATAGTAGCTTCCATGGTGGAGCGATACTGGTTTTGTTGAGTCTATAAGTTGACGTCAAACGTTAATGTCATAAGGTGATAGACACTAGTATTAATGGGTGGAACCAAAAGAGTGTGTGCAGGGTTTTGTGGTTGTTGGCATTGAAATCTCTTCGACCTAGGTTCAGTACCTCCTTTACATGCAACAAATCCCAATATATCAGCCTGACAAAGAAAGACCCAGTTGACAGCACATGCAATGGATATGTAGTCTCACCCAAGATATCTTTCTATGGGTAACTGCCAGAACCAGGTTTCCTTAGTTGGGTGGGGGATTTATTGTCCCTTGGTGTTCTACCAAGGTGCTTAACATAGGCTGTTGGGTGGGGTATTTATACTTATTACACACAGTTAAGCTGTTATACAACTCATCCTTTGACATGTATTATAACAACAAACCCGATGCAACATAGGAACATTCAAGAATAACAATGTGGAGAATACATATAAACTCATTCATAAGAAAATACATAAACACCTATTCACAATAAATTATATATGCATCTTAAGCAAATTCATCATTCACACATTTGACATAGTATCTAATGTGGAAAACCATAAGGGAAAAACCACAAAGGTGCTCTTCATCTGGCATGAGAAATATATGGCACCTTTGGTATGCGCACTAAGATGTAGACTCCATTCTATATATTTCTTTATTATATATAAAAAATTCTTCGTCCTCTCATTCTCTTTGGTCTTCTGTCACTATTCTTTCTATACTGGACTGTACTGAGGATCCTCACACATCCATGATCACCTCAAATTCATATATGGCTCTACTATCCATTCAAACACATCTTGGATCGAATAAATCTATTATACACTCTTGCGCACTCAGCTACAGGGTCTTCAACTGTTCACTATGAATCAACACACTAAAATACCACACAACTTACAGAAGCTAACAAATGGCCCAGAGCCAACTGACTAAGAGCTAATTCTCCAGGAGTGAAATGACCAGAGAGTGTCTAACATGACCATATTCCATAGAGGCTAACCCTCATACATCTTGGGTTCCTACTTTTATAGAATATTACATGTCTCTTTCAGCTAACTTCATACTTTTATCCAACAAGTTGTCTTTCCCATTCTATCGACATGTGTTAGTAGGCACTAATGGCCTTACTGACAAAGATGATTTTAGACACATGGATTCCACCGAATCTATCCTACCTCATACCCATGATATTTCCAAACTATTGCTTTCCATCTGTTACGCTACTACACGGTTTCAGACATGGTCAAATACATCACATCCTTTCCTTCTGTTGCTGCTTCTCTTTCCTTGCGAACTGTCTTCTATCATGAACTCTCTTTTGTTGCTTATTTCCTTAGCTCTTTCTTCTTTGTCTACTTATGTTCCTCCTCTATTGCACCCTCCTTCCTTATTACTTCTTCTACCTTCTCCTCCTTCCTTCCTACTTCTTCTACCTTATCCTCCTTCCTTTCATGGATGCTTTGGTCGCAACTCCTTTTCCTTTTTTTCCTTCTTTTCCTTCTTATGTTCTTCCTTCTCTACTTCTATCGCAAATTGTTGATATAATTTATGTGTATGATTTTACCCAATACTTTATTTATTCACCGCGGTTTGTATACATGGATTTGCATAAACATATATTCCGAGTCATTAGAGATCCTATAGCTTTGTCATGTAGATCCTATCTAATGATCAAAATGGAAGAAAACTATGAAAAAAATAAACTTGGAAAGTACATCAACTAGTGGAAAGAAAGGTTTTGTTCACAGTGGAAAACTAAATCAAATGAAAAGGCTAATTTATCATCTATTAAACAAATTTACAAACTATACCGAGCAATAAGAAAGCAAATTGTATTCTAAGCAAGCAATACCTACTTCTATTCTATCTAGAAATATTGCTTGAAAAACTAACTAATTTTTTTCGATTCCAATCTCCAATGAACAATAATGAATCTAATCTACCAGAATTATAATTATGCAAATTAATATCTGTAAAATAAATTAGAATAAAGACCAATACATCAACGTTATTCTCTGCGAGGTTTGGTACGAGGAGTGGAGTCAAAGTGGTCTGTGAGAATGGTTGATATTATTAGAGGATGTAATTGTATTTTGATTTATAAAATGACATGAAAGCTAAGAATAACCAAGTTACAAGAAAACTTAAACATCATAAACTATCATTATTTTTTTTATCATTTACACATCAAGAAAATAACATCTATAAGTTCGAAAACCTATTCTATATTATCTAGAATTGTAATTTAACAGGATTGTAAAACACACTTAACTACAGAAGCAAATGAAATTCGATTCTAAGTTCCTGGTTTTAATTTCATCATATCAAGTAATCAAAATTAATATGACTATTTTAACTATCAAATAACAAGAAGGAACACTTTGCTATTTTTCAGAAGGAATTCTTTATCATAAAGGAGATTTCAAACCTATTTCTAGTGAATCTATTTAATCACAATAACTATGCCAAAGGGCTATGCTACTGCATTCAATTCAACCAACAGAAATAAATTAGAGTTGCAAACCAATAAATTCATTTAGCATTTAACAACAAGACATGGATACTACATTTCCATCTAAAGAAAGTAAATCTACGGAAAAGAAAAACTAAACCATCTAATTACTTATGCACAAAGATTTATCACTAACCACTACCATTCGAATTTTATTCATCACAAAAGCTAAAATATTAAAAGTAGAGTCTAATTCTCTATTTTTAACACAGAGCGTTCCAAATACAAATGATTTAATTACTTCTGAAACAATGTCATACTACTTAGACAAGCAACACACACTATTTATAAACTTACACAATTTCTAAGGGAAAACGTTTCAAATATAAAACCTAACTAATTAAAAGTAACTATCTCCAGGACAAGAATGAAATAAACACACTATGAGATCTCATTCAAACATACAAAAGCAAGATTTTAATGCTAATAAGAAATATTATAGATAAGAGGTTGTATTATGAACATGAATTCAAGTAAAGAACATGAGATAACATCATTTATACTTACAAAGAAGTTTACACAAAATATAAGAAAACAACTACTTATTTGAACAATGTAGAAACAAAACACAAGATGTACGTGACATAGTGCCACTAAGGGGCCCTCCTAGAGGGTAGCAGTTAACTTCTACAAATTACCCAATCACTGATCACATGAAAGAAACAACGCAATTGAAACATAACAACACTTTTATATTATCAAAATTTAGGGTTTTTATAGTCCTCTTTAACATAGCCCAATGCTTCCTTATATAATATTTTGACAACAGAGAGAGAGGGTCAACCCTTTCAATGGTCGACCTCTCTAAAAATAAACTATCTTAATGTCTAGAAACAGTCTCATTAAGATATGAAATAGAAGATGGGTTTTCACAAATCGTTTATAAACGAATTCCTTCATTTGAGAAACAAAATCCCTAGATACTTGGAAGGTATATGGATCAAATTGTTACAAGCATGAGAACATGATCCATGTGACACAATCAAGTAACAAAACCCATGTGCCCGATCACGCCATACATTCTCCCAAGTATACAAACATATGATTTTGATGGTGAGTTTGGTGGTTCAAATGACTGTGTGAATGTGAATGACAGTCTAAATGAGAACATCCACCTTCTTAAAGAAAACTTCATTTCAAATAGATTCCAAATTGTTAATTCGACATATAAAACAATAAATATTTGAAAATCATAGGGAAATTATGTTAATTGAATGGATAGATACTCGAGTCACAAATAGTGTCAAATATGAAGCAAAATACAACTTGATACTTCACAATATCCATAATCAGTCATCGTATAGTCATTCATAGGTATGATTTATATCAAAATTATGGAAAAATTAGGGAAAAATTGGGCTACCAACACTCCCCTAGACCAAAGACGTGCTAGGTCCCACTATGCAAGAATGGAAATCAAGAAGAAGGCTTAGCTGCTGCAGTAGCTGCCTTCAATTTCAAAGAATATAAGATGGGATTTGACTTAGATTGTTTATATCGGGACTCCAAGATTTCAAACTTTTTCTGAAGAATATCATGAGAAGAAGTAATGGCCTCATTAGCACCCTTGATGTTTTGCATCTGAAGCTACAATTTCATATTGTATCGACAAACCTGAGTGATCAAATCAACATATCTTTGGTTATACTCTATCAATGGAGCAACATATTTCTTCAAAATGTCCACAGTCATTTGGAGACTTGGAGTGGAAATTTATGTAGTGTTCTCAAGATGATTATGAGAGCTTAAGTCAATTGAAGGAGTTTTAGAGCCAATAGGGATGGTCACATTAGTATCAATCCTGACTGGAGTGAAAGTAGGAGTAAGCTCAAGAGTAAGAACTTTAGGTAGGTTAGAAGAAGCACCATCCAACTCAGGAATAGATTCATCAGGAATGGGTTCATTAGGATTGCACAAAGACTCAGAAGCAGACTCATTAGGATTGGAGACATACTTTTCTAGGAGGGATGTTTGAAAGGAGGTTTTATGACAATTAGCTCTCCTTCGTTCAGAAGGTACTTGAGAGAATAGTAGGGGTTCAGTCATAGGTTCTTTAGGTACAGGTTCAGAGGAGGAGGAAGATCGACTATGCTACTTCTCAATTGGGATGACTTTGTCAAACTGCAGAGACTTTGAATTTTTCTCCACATAGCTAGATTTTTTACTCTTTTCAAAATCAAGTTTTTGGGGCCGAAGTCATTTACAAGAGACAGAGGATTTAGAAGTGGGAATTTTGACCAAATGGGGATTTAAGACCTCATACACAAATTCTCCCAAGATTGCATGGTCTCTTTCAATTGATGAATAATTAAAACCTTGATGAGGCTATGATGATATATACTTCTATTGGGATTAACAGTTTTCTTCCTAACCTGGGAAAACATTTTCTCAAGGCTTTGTACAAAATAGAATGGAAAATTGATGGTTTGATTGAGAACAAAGTGGGATAGAAAACATAGATGATAGGATTTAAAAATAGTGAACTTACCCTCACAAATGATGAGACGAATGTTGATAGCTAAGGGATCCAAGTATTCATCCTTGACCCATTCTCGGTGAAAAACTTTGGTGCTTATGACATGTTGATAATCAACCTTGAAGGAAAAATAGAAAGTCTACCAAGGTAGGAAGAGATGTTTGTGCCATCGAACAACCTTTCAAGGGAGCTTCGTGGCCAAGGAGATTGATTCCTCTATCACTGGGAAAATGAGGGAGTTGACCCTAGCAATATTTCCATCGAATCCCTTAGAAAAAAGAGGAAATTTTGTCGTCGTGTCCCTATAACAGGTGAGAAAAATCCCCCCAACCCACCTACAGGGAGAGTTCACGACATGCCTAGAACTCAGAAATTTGAAGCTAGTCTTGGTATGTTTCGGGTTCATGGCGGGTAGGAATGATGATGAAGGAACCAGAGGGGAGACAAAGGATGTGACTTGAAGAGAATGAGATTTGAGAAAGGAGTGAACACAAGGTATTTTAATAGAGCATGGAGTATGAGTCGGATTCCAGAAGGGTCATTTAATTGATCAAAATAAATCATGTTTGGACTTGAAATCTGACATGCTCAAATCATTATTGCTCTCGATTCAGTACAAGAATTATTCATTACACTTCAATGATGGATGTGACATGATAGAACGACCTCATATATGATAAATTTAACTGGATTGTCACATTATTTCTTCAATCAATGTCCAAAGTTGTAAAATTTGGGAAGATTGAAGAAAAGAAATCGATATCATGGGGATCATAAGGATATAAACCCATTCAAAGCCATAATGACCCTTTTTTAATCATATAAAAATATACAAAGTTGAAACAATGATTTTTAGTGGACAAGGGATAAACCAATAGACAAAATTAAACAAGATTAACTGTATATTTAGAAGTCAAGAAGTGACAGAGTTAAAACAATAGTCTAGAAGATACCTCTAGAGTCTACACTTACAGTCATCAAGATCATCTTTACATAATTGCTTGCAAAATCGATATAATTAGAGCATGATAATCACTATAGAAGTTGTAATTTAGATTCGCAACAATTTCCTATATGATTAATCATCATATTCATCATTATATAATCAAATTTGGAGGAAAAAAAACATATACCTTAGCATATCTAGTAGTGTTATTACAGGATCACAACTTCATTCAGACCTTTCATTTAGCACCTGATTTGACCCTACTTTCAGTAGGTCTTTTAACATTTGACATAATATGCTTTCTTTCTTTATACGCATCTAAAATCTGATTGTATATAATATTTTCGGAGGCAACTGGTGAAATCTTCATCAGGATTACAAGGATGAGGCTGCTGTCTCTCTGACTGCTCAAAAATAAAAACAAAAATGTATTTGCAATGGAGAATTTTGAGTGAAGTACTAATTGTTGTCAACCATGCTTCAAACTCTGTATTGGAAGAGTGATACAATATCTGAGCATACGAACTTCTGAGTTATCAGACACCTGCTTCCTCTTGAAACATTCTAGCCGATGAGCTACTTCAATATGTTCTCCCTTTTATTCAACATGAATCACATGCTAGAAACAAAATTTAGTACTTTCATATGTCACTTGTGCTTTTCTAGGGACAACAAATCACTCCATAAGATATTTTAGGTTAGAAATAGATAAAGTATTTGATTGCTTCACAAGTAAACAAAAAATAGAAGTGTTTCTTAGTAATCTTGATTCATGAATTTTTTTTTTTATGCCTCTTGACTGTCATAAAATTTTAGAAAAAATATAGTGATATTTATGTCAATTATGAGAGTATGTCAATTGAGTTCGATTTCCTTGTCAATGACATCCATATAAACTTAGCTAGGTATCCCTAGTGCACAAGAATCACAGTTCATAGAGAAATATAACCGAATTTCACATTTACATTCCTGGAAATGTTAAATGTATGGTCCCACCTGGAGAGATTAAACATCTTTAATCAAATGGAGGTTAGACAACTGGTCTTAACACAATCTTGAGGCTATTCTCCCATGGCCAAACGATGGACTTCATTTCCTTAAATTCAACCATACATACTTTTTTTCAATTAGACCTACAACGATTCTAACATATCACAAATCCATATAAAAATTGGAATTTAATTTCCAACAAGTTGTGCTCCCGAGAAAGATTCCCCTCTATAAGTTGGGCGTGTTCAGTACCCCGACAGGTTTACCTAGTCACACCACAGGCCAATACCCACTACCAGCGATCCTATATAGTACCCCAACAGGTTAGCCTCTTAAACCCTTTTTGCATCAGAGGCTCGTGTCCCATATTTCCACTCCCTTTACATTTTAATCAATATATTTCCTATGAGTGAGTGGATGGGAGAGAAGCCCTTAAAAACTTTTTATGGAATGGGATGGTATATGGGTTGGAGGACAACTAGTTTTTTTTCAACATAGAACCAAGTAGACATTGCAAAAGAAGTCTACTGAATCAATGATACATATTGTTGATCTTATTAGTGTGTAGTGGATGGCGACAAAGGATAATAGTAAGAAGACCCCTCTAGTCCAAGTTTTCTTGTCCAAGTGATTACAATGATGTTTCTCAAGAATAACATCCCAAATTTCCGTCCAGTTACTATTTAAGGAATATTGTTCTATGTACTAACTTGATAGCTAAGTCAAGATGTATTGAGAACCTATGGGATTTAGATGAAGCAAAGAAAAAATTCAGTTATCAACCTTGTTAGAAAAGAATCACTGATATCAAATATCTGAAAATATTACTAAGAAGAGCATAAAAATAGACACAAACACAAAGAATCATAGAATATAAGTGGTTAAAGTAATAAAAAGAACTTTTACTTTGCAATTTCATTTTCAGCTACAAATATAAAATAATCAAGGGGAAAGAATTTAGGATAAGTCATAAGTTTTTAGAGCACTTCCCGTTTTCATCTAATGAAGACTTATGAGCTGATCATAGAAGTAAAGTTCCCGCGATCATAAATGAAAACCAATTGTAAAAAATTTCCTTTGTATTCAAATAAAAAGAAACATATTTACATATAGATAAATGAAGATAATCCAAAAAATAGATCAAGAACTAGGAGAGGGAGAAGAGACTTCACCTTCAACTAGCTCCATTGCCTCCTGATGTGAGACATCCTATGAAAAGTATTGTTTAGATTTTGGTTTGCGATAGAGTCTCAACCTATGCCCATTTACAACAAAAGAAACTTGTGAATCATCAATTGTTTTGATTTATATGGATCTATTGTCAAAAGCTGTGACTATGTCATATGGACCCATCCAACGGGTGGTCAATTTCCCTTTAAAATGTTTGTACCTTGAATCAAATAATAGTGCCCAGTCCCCAATCTTGAACTATTTTTGTTTGATCTGAATTTGTCATGCCACTTCTTACGTTGATTTTTCACTAAAATTGTTCATTGAATTGCATCTTGTCTTATTTCATCTAATTCGTTGATTTGTAGAATTCGTTGTTTTTGTGCTTCTTATAGATCCATCCCTAACTGTGCAGCCATACAAAAGGTTTTTACTTCAAATTCAATCGGTATAAGAACTTGTTTTCCATAAACAAGTTCATAAGGTGTGTGTCTAGTAGTAATCCTCCATGTTGTTCGCAAGGATTCTGGGAGTCTATCTTCCCAGTCCTTGTGATGTAGCTAGATAGTCTTGGTTAGTATGGATTCTAATACCTTATTTGTGGATTCTACCTGACCATTGGCTTGTGGGTGATATGGCAAATATTTACAATGTAAGATGCCATACTTTTCAATAAGTTCCTTAATTAACTTGGAGGTAAACTGAGATCCTTTATCAGTGATGATTTCCCTAGGTACACCAAATTAGGTAAATATATCCTCATACATAAAATATACCACACATTTCTCGGCGGCTTGGAATAAATATTTATCTTTCACCCATTTAGTGCATAGTCTGTACAAACTAAAATATACTTCTTTTTGCAAGGCATAGGGGAGATTGGCCCTACAAAATAAAGAGCCCATTTTTCAAATGGCTCAATCATAATCCGAGGTTGTAGGTGAATCGCATCAGATGACATAGTCCTACCCACTCTCTGACAGCTATCACATCCTTAGTTGCATCTTCGAAAATTCTTAGCCAGTAATATCCAGAGTGCAACACTTTATATGTTGTTCGTTTGAAAAAAAATTCCCACCACATAGCTCATCATGGCATACATGGAGGATTTATGCCATATCATCCTCTTACACACACCATCTGATGATAAGATCTGGGCTAGTACAAAAAAGGTCATTGTCAACCAAATATTATTTGGAACTCTAGATCACAACTCAATGCTTCTCATGTGGAGCGAGATGGTTTGGTAACTTCCCAGTTGCTAAATAGTTAGTTATATCTACAAACAAGGGGTTTCAACAAATATAAGAAATAGATGCTCATTAGGAAAGCTATCTTCAACGAAACTAGCACCGTCATCATGTTGGATATGGGAGAGAAAATCTACAACCAAATTTTCTCGTCTGGGATGATCAACAACAACTATATTTAACTCGTTTAACAAAAGAAGCCACTGGGTTATTCTGCCATTGGTGATTGGTTTGTTCATTAGAAATCTAATGGAAGAGTGATCTGTGCGTACAAAAATGTTGTATTCTGTGATGTAGTGACGAAATTTATTGATAGCATAGACTACTTCCAAAAATTCATTCTTTGTAATGGTGTAATTCAAATCAGCAGGAGTCAAATTCTTGTGAACAAAGTAAATGGCATATGATACTTGGTCTTGTTTTTGACCTAGGACCCCTTCTATGGCCGTATTAGAAGCATTAGTGGATACGTGAAAATGAAGAACCTAATTGGGACCCCTAAGTATTGGTGACACTAATAGATTTTGTTTTAAGGTCTCGAAATATTGCTGATAGGATTCAGTCCACCAGAAGTTTTCATGATTCATAGGAAATTTGAACATAGGTGCAACTACTTTAGTAAAGTTTTCAATAAAGCGTCTGTAGTAGCATGCATGGCCAAGAAATATTCTCACCTCCTTCTGAGTTTTTGGAGAATGGGGATTGACAATTAATTCTATATTGGAAATATCCACCTTGATCCTTTGAGAAGAGACATGATGTCCCAAGACTATGTCCTCAGTTAATAACATATTACAATTTTCGTGACTAAGTGCTAAGTTTGTTTCCTGACATTGGACATGAATATTTTCAAGATTATCAAGGGCCTCTTGAAAGGTATTACCATATACTATGAGATCATCCATGTATACTTCTACGTGTTAGGATTATTAATCCTCCCTTGTCCAATTTGGTCATATGTCTAAATCAGGAGTCATGTCTAAATCGGAAGTCCTTCAAGTCTATTTTTAGTTACTAGCACTATTGGGTCCTCTTGGCCTAATTGGGGGACATATTCTAGTTAGTAAAGTGTGGAGAACACTAATTGAGGCCTACTGCCACTGATTTCACTTGCATGCACTAGCTTAGGAGCCTCCTAGATCAATCCCTACAAATTAGGAGCCATTGGGAGTGCCGATACCAATCAAGGTCAGGTGAGTTGAGTTGGTGACTAGTAAAGCTCAGTTAGGAGTCAATTACATTCAGTTCTAGTCCTCTACATTTAGTTAGCACTAGGTTTGCATGGCTGCATGCAGGAGAGGTACATTTCTCACCTACCACAATCAGTTAGGATTAGTTAACACTGAATTAGACACTTGAGATGTGATTTAGAACTCCAATGAACTCCGGTAATGATTTAGACAAGATCGGTTAACCAGTCAGTCCTCCGATAATGATTTAGACAAGTTCAGTTAACCATTCAGTCAAGTAGAGTCAAACGAATTTGAATTTTGTCACATAGGATTCAAATTGCATGAGGCTATTTAGCCATTGTACTTCATTGTAATTATTATCTAATTACGTTTTAATTAATGAAATCAATCACAGTTGCAAGCCATTTTTGCATTGTTTCATTCTTCAATTGCTGAGTAAATTGTGTGATCTATCTTGTGAGTTATGTGTTTATCCATATATCTATGTGCTTAATTTAATATGGTATCAGAGCCTCAAGGGACAAGGCACTTCTCCTCCTCAGTTCTCCTATTGGATCATTTTTTTGAGAAAATTTGCTCCTTCCAGTACTGCACCAGAATTGAAGAATTTACCACTTAATATGCAAAGTAAAGGAATTGTTGATCAATATTGCTTGATCAACTATGATGGGTGTGATGAAAATTCCAAAAGTGCAGACTGTCGACCTTATTTTGTTTGTTTGATTGTGTGATTTATAGGTTTATCAGTCTCCTTCACTGCATTTGCTACAAGTAGCTCAGTCTCCTTCACTGCATTCACTACATCAACTCAGTCCTCTTCTTTGCATTCTATATGGCTTCTCCAATGGAGCAGCTCACTTCCTTCAACTACCACCAGTGGAAGGAGGACATGGAGACACAACTTCACATCAAGAATCTCTTCATACTCATAATGGATATACAGGCAAAGCCAATTCTTAATCATGACAAAGAAAAGTAGTGGAATAGGCTTGATGAATTCTATGGATGCTTGTGCCTCTCAATATTTGATATATTCTCTTCCACATCAAGGGATTTAAGACTCCCAAGGAGATCTGGGATAATATTTCTTCCTTATTTGATAAGTACGATGATATGAGGATTTATCAGCTAGAGAATGAGCTGATCTCTCTTCATCCATCCAACTTCAAAACACTAAGTGATTTCTTCACAAATATTAAGAACCTGATATTCCAGTTGAAGCTATGTAAGGTTGAGAACGAGGATGATCAACTCATCCTTGCCATTCTCTCAAATTTTAGTGTAGACTACTCAGTCTTTGTATCAAATTTTCAATTGGTGAAGCTCACCACTCCAAATTGGAGGATGGCCAGTCTTGATGCTTTCATTGAATCTCTCACTCATGAGAATGACAAGTTGACCCAAATGGGGATCATTCAATCTTTCAGAGATCAAGCACTGGTTGCAAGAGGACCTAAGGTAGTGAATGATAAAGGGAAGAAAAAGGATGAGTCTCATGTGAAGAAAGAGCAGTCAAATGAGCCTTCAGGTTCAAAGAGAAGCAAGAAGAATGGAAAAGGAAAGACCATTTGTTCCTACTGTGGAAGGGGCTTTCATCCAGAAATATCTTGTATGAGAAGACAAATTGATGAAATGACTCTTAATCTAAAGAAACATAACATTACTGCACCTGCTATTGCAAGGAAGGCTAACCCCACAAAATACATTGAAGAATACTTCGAAACATGTCATGCACTGAAGGCTAGCTGTTCAACATCACATTCCTTCCTCATTGATTCTGGAGCTTCCGATCATATGGTTGCATCCAGAGAATCATTTTATTCCTTGCAATATTTTGATGGTTCTAGTATTCATATTGGCAATAATAGTAAAGTTCAAACCAAGGGGAAGGGCTCTATTAATATTTAACATGGAAATTTCAAAGATGTGCTTTATGTTCTCTCCCTAGCTACAAACTTGTTATCTGTATACCATATGACTCATACTGGCTCTCTAAAGCAAGTCATATTTGGTCTCGATTCAGTGGAGATCACATATATATCTACTGGGAACATCATAGTGAAGGGTGTTGCAAATGATGCCTCCAAGGCATATGAGTTATCACACTTCATTCCATTTTCAGAACCAGTGCACTCTCAACAGCCACTTGCAAGGGAAGGTAAAAAAATTTCATCTACTACTTTTGTAGTTTCCACTAGTATTGTATATCCAACTGTATTAGTTTATGAGATTGAGATTCAAGGTGATTCAGACCCAGATCCAGTCCCTACTTCCAAACTGGAAGCTAGGAATATGTCTAGAAAACCATCTGACACTTAGAATGGAAAGACCCTTGCGTTATGTCATGCAATATTACCTCCTTTAGAGAGATGTAATAGAATCCCTGTAAGATGCTACATGGAAAGGGATTAGTGTCACTACAGTCAGAAGAATAGAGCTGATCATATACCTCTTCACCCAACAAAATACAAATGTTGCATTCCTCCTTCCTTCCATCATCATTTTGGGAGAAGATGGAGAAGTTTACATGCCAGGCCCCAGTATACCTATGCACAGAACATCATGCATGCTGCTTCACTACATCATAGACATTGCAACAACACATTTTCAAGTTTTTCAAACTTGAATCCTATTTCTATCTGCTTAGTTAGAGGGGGGGATTTTTCCCATGTGTTTTTTCCCTAGTTCCTTATATTGAGCAATTACTTTACATTACTTGATGTAATGGGTGACCTATGGTTTTAGTTACCAGGGCACATAGATTGTCAAAGTTAGCATTCAGGGGCAGGTTAGGATTATTAATCCTCCCTTGTCCAATTTGTTCATATGTCTAAATTAGGAGTCATGTATAAATCAGGAGTCCTTCCAGTCTATTTTTAGTCACTAGCACTATTGGGTCCACTTATCCTAATTGGGACAAAAATTCCAGTTACTAAAGTGTGGGGAACACTAATTCATGCTTATTGCCACTGATTTCAATTGCATGCATCAGTTTAGGAGCCTCCTAGATCAATCCCTACAAATTAGGATCCACTAGGAGTGCCAATACCAACCAAGGTTAGTTGAGTTGAGTTGGTGACTAGTCAAGCTCAGTTAGGAGTTAGTTACATTCAGTTCTAGTCCTCTACATTCAGTTAGCACTAGTTTTGCATGGATGCATGTAGGAGAGGTACATTTATGACTTACCACGGTCAGTTAGGCTTAGTTAACATTGAATTAGAAAATTGAGTTGTGATTTAGAACTCTGATGAACTCTGATAATGATTTAGACAAGGTCGGTTAACCATTCAATCCTCCGATAATGATTAAGACAAGGTCAGTTAACGATTCAGTCAACTAGAGTCAAACCAATTCGAATTTCCTCATATAGGATTCAAATTGCATGAGGCTATTTAGCCCTTGTACTTCATTGTAATTATTATCTAATTATATTTTGATTAATGAAAGCATTCACAGTTGCAAGCCATTTTTGCACTATTTCATTCTTCAATTGCTGAGTAAATTGTGTGATCTATCTTGTGATTTGTGTGTTTGTCCATAGATCTATGTACTCAATTTAATAATACGCAGTCATGTATAAGGCCAACAAATATTCCTAAGACTGCATGTTGGAAAGTAGCAGGTGCATTACACAGACCAAATGGAAAAAATCTATATGAATATATTCCACATTTACAAGTAAAGGTGATATTTTCTTGATCTCTAGGTGCTATCAGGATTTGGTTGTATCCACTATACCCATCGAGGAAAGAAAATTATTGTTTCCTGGATAGGGTGTCTAACACCTGGTCATTAAATGGTAAAGGGAAATAATCCTTAAGAGTAGCCTTGTTCAACTCTCGGAATTCGACACAAATACACCATTTTTTCATGACTTTCTTCAGGACTACCACCATAGGAGATACCCATTTACTATCAGAAATTGGGTAAATGAAACTAGCGTTGAGAAGTTTTTGTAATTCTTCTTTAACTATGTCTTTCAGTGTTGGATTCATCCTTCTATGAGGATTCCTTACAGGTAATATGTTTGCATCTGTGTGAATATGATGAATACAAGTCTCTGAGCATATACCCTTCATATCAATGTATTCACATGCAAACACTCCAATTTGACTTTTAAGAACTTTGAACAACTACTCTTGTTGGTTTTCATTTAATCTTGAATTATATGTAGAAGTTTTTCGAGATTGACCTCACACTATACAATATAGGACCCTTTATGTTCTTCTATTGAAAATAGATAGGATGTATCTATAACTATTGAGAGGTCCAAATTCTCTTGAAATTCATCTCCAAAAATCTGATCAAATTGGGAAAAATCCTGAGGGAAATCTATACACGTTGTTGAAGAAACAAATTGATTCAACAAATTTTTAGTAGTGTGTTCTTGGAGTTCCCATGAGTAGTCACTGGGGAGTGTAATATATTCACAATTTTCATCCCCAAAAGGACAATCCAACCAGCATAATTTTTCAGTAACTAGTTGAGCTGGTGGGTATAGAACAAGTTTTTTCATGGATAATCCATTAGAAATGGTCATCTCTCATTCCCTACAACCTATAAATGCATTAGCAATGGATAACCATGGTATTACCAAAATAATAGGGTCTCCTTTGGAAGGATACTTTGATTGTATGACCATGAAGTCCACAAGATACTCCCATGAAGCCATTGATACACTGATATCATATAGAATTCAAGTAGGCTTTATAGTGGTGTGGTCTGCTAGTTCTAGCAATGTTGGGGTAGGGCGAAGAAATTGTTCCAACTACAATGTTTCTAGTACTGTAGTGGTCATCATGTTAATAAAATCCCCTAGATCGATAAGTGTGTTTCCCATAATAGTGTTATTGACAATAATAGTTACCACATGATTTCTTGGATTCACGTACTTTACAATTCTAGGTTGGTCTGCTATATACTAAAATATCTCACCCATGACATGAATTGTCAGATGGTATTTCTGTTTCTTACATGGAATTTTGATGCAAAGCTCCTTTATCACTTTACTATAAATTGGTATATCTTTTATATCCTGTAATAAAGGAATTTTGACACAAATATTTTTCAATTCCTTTATAATGTCATACTTGGGGTGAATTGCAGGTTTCTCTATTGATAGACGCTACGGATATGGAGGCATTTTTTCTTCCTGATCCACTTCTTGCTGAGGATGGGTATGTGTTGGGATTTTTGGATTAACCACATCTTTTAGAATAGTTTCATTCATGGTTTCATTTGGTATTTCTTCTTATTCTTCTCTCTCTTCATGAGTGACAACGGATGATTTGGGTTTATCATTTAGAACTCTTCCAAATCGTAATTGAATTTCATGCACTGGTGCAGACGAAATGAAATAAGGTGGAAGAGTTCGCAACTCAATGCTGTTGAGATCTTGAGTTGGTTTATTGTTTGGGTTTGGTACCGGTTGTGTAGGTAATAGCGTAGGTCTAGAGGGATTTTTGTTCTGGAAATGGTTGGGTTGTTGTGCAATTAGAGGCATTGGAGGAGGCACATACCCAGGAAAGAGTTGCTCGATATTGGGTCGATGCTTATGGTAAGGGTTGTTAGGAATAAGAGTAGGTGGTGACTAAGAATACACTTGTCTCCACCATCCCTTTGGCTAATGCTGATGTCGATCATATTGAGGAGGATACTGAGGTGGCCAGTTTTTCCAGCTTGAAACATTCCATTGTTAAGGTAGTTGGTAAGGGTAATAGGGTGGAAGCTGTGGTGATGGATCTTGATATGACGGTTGGTATCTAGGTTTCCAAGGCCTCCTAAATGTTTCAATAATTTTTCCGCTCTTATATACAGCTTGTAACCTAGGAATATATGGAAAGTTTTTGGTTGTATGATCCTCTTCACAAATGTGACATACTGAAACACTACCCAATGGGAATTTCCGTACAGGATTCCTGTTCTGTATTTTGGATAGAAAATGATCAGTGCCACACATTCTTATTGTTGTTTATTCCTTTCTTGCAATGTGTCTAATTGAGAACCTATCATCCCCAAAATGTCCGTCATGAAGTTCTCTAATAGGTTTCCCAATTCTACCCTCGTAACTCCACCAGAGGTACTCACTTTTGTATTTCTACTATAAAATTCTTGAATATTTTTTCCGGTTTTTCCCTTGCTTCTAGAGTAGTTTCTACACATTTAATAGATTTTTGTGAAGGTCTTATGAGAGACATATCCATATGCCATGAAATTAAGGGTTTATAAAAATTCTCCCGATATTCCCTTAAGGAAGAGAGTCCTTATTGCATCCTCTTGAATGTCATTATATTTTGATTTGTGTAGCACATAGGTGAACCTTTCAAGATAATCCTCTAGGATCTCATCTTCAATTTGTTGTATCTTGAAGATGTCGTTCTGAGAGTCCTTATGCTTGCAATAATCTTGGTATTTCTGAAGAAATCTGGTTTTTATATCTTTCCAAGTTCTGATGCTATATTCTCCCAATCCCAGAAACCATTTTAAATCAAAATATTTTAGCGTGGCATGGAAAAGTTTTAACTTTTGGGAATCTTGCAAGTAGTTATAAATTCTTCAAAAAATGTAATATTTGAATAAGAATGTATATGGATCCTCACTACTTTTCCCATAAAAGGTAGGTAGTGAAGAGGGAGGTGTGCTTTTCATATTCACATTTTGTACAGTATCTAAAATAGGAAATCCAAAAGTGACTCCAGTTCGGTTTCCTACTTCATCTTCTTCTTTATAATTTATAACCTCATTATTTTCTTCATTTTCTCCTCATCTCTCCATGTAGACTCGATCCCTAAAGAGGGTGTAACTAGGTGGTTCCCTTCTTGGTGACATTGAGGCATCCCAATGCTCTCTTTTAGGAAAAATATTTCTTTGATGAGAGAAGTTTCTAGACATGCGATAGTGAAGTTCTACTAGAATTGTAGGTCCTACAGTTAATGTTTAGATCTGTGAGACAACTATATTTGCATGGTTTCTAAAGAGAGCATTTACCTTTTTAGGATTGATAATGTTTACGAAGTTCGGTTCCCCTACTAACATAAAGGCTGTATCATTTGGTTTTGAAACTAATGTAGGATTAAGATGTTTTCATGGTGTTTCTTCTCTATTCTCTTGATCTTCTTTTGATTTAAGTTCAATCTCAATGTGGTCCCTATAATTTCCTGAGAGGGATTCTCTACTCTCTACTTTCTCATATTTTTCTATGGTTCCCCCTGAATTGTTTCCAGAAAGAGCTTCTCTAGATTTCCATGTAGAAATAACCCCTACATGTATTTTTCAATACCTCTTCACTGAGTTAGTGGAAGGGGTGGTACACCCCCGTAGAGGTTAGTAGGAATTTTGGTGGGGTTTTGCAAACTGGTTCTAATATATATACCTTTTGAGTCTTTATGTCAGTTCATGAAAGAACAACTAAAACAAAAATAAAGCATAAACCTACTGCACTACTACTACTGCTAGGTTTTGGGGGAGATTGTTATAACAGGTGCACAAGTTATTACCTCTCTTCTTATCGCTTCCGCACCACCAGCCTAACACTAAGTTTCATAAGAGAAATATACCTATCTCCTACATTATAAAACAACTCCCCGACAACGACACCAAAAATGTGGTATAATTTCTGTTTATGATTCTACCCAATACTTTATTCATTGATTAGGGTTTGTATACTTGGATTTGCATCAAAATATATGCCGAGGAAGAAGAGATCCTATAGCTTTGTCATGTAGATCCTATATAATTATCAAAATGGAAGGAAACTATACAAAATCTAAACTTGGAAAGTACATAAACTAGTGGAAAGCAAGTTTCCATTCACAGTGGAAAACTGAATCAAATGAGAAGGCTAATAGGCTATCATCTATCAAACAACTTTACAAACTATATTGGGCAAAGAGAAAGGAAATTGTATTCGAAGAAAGTAAGACCTAATTCTATTCTATCTAGAAACACTGCTTGAAAAACTAACTACTTTATGTCAATTCCAATTTCCAATGAACAGTAATGAATCTAATGTACCAGAATTCTAATTATGCAAATTAAATTCTGTAAAATAAACTAGACTAAAGATAAATAAATCAACCTTATTCTCTGCGAGGTTTGGTACAAGGAATGGAGTCAAAGTGGCCTGTGAGCATGGTTAATATTATTAGTGGATGTAATTCTATTTCGATTTCTAAAATGACTTGAAGCTAAGAATAACAAAGTTACAAGAAAACTTAAACATCATGAACTATCATTATTTTTTATCACTCACACTTCAAGCAAATATCATCTATAAGTTTGAAAACCTATTCTATATTATCTAGAATTGTAATTTAACAGGATTGTAAAAGACACTTAACTACAGAAGCAAATGAAATTCAATTCTAATTTCTTGGTTCTAATTTCATCATATCAAGAAATCAAAATTACTATGAACTATTTTAACTATCAAATAATGAAAAGGAACACTATGCTATTTTTCAGAAGGAATTCTTTAGCATAAATGAAGCATCATATATATTACTAGTGAATCTATTTAATGACAATGACTATGGAAAAGGACTATACTGTTGTATTCAATTCAACTAAAAGAAAGAAATCAGAGTTGCAAACCAATCAATTTGTTTATCATTTAACAACAAGACAATAATACTATGTTTCCATATAAAGAAAGTAAATTTATGGAAAAGAAAACCTGAACCATCTACTTAAGAACTAAACACCTATGCACAAATATTTATCACTAACCACTACCATTTGAATTTTCTTCATCACGAAATCTAAAATAAATAAAAGAAGAGTCTAATTCTCTATTTTTTACACAGAGCATTCCAAATATGAATCATTTAATTACTTTTGAAGCAATGGGTAGACTACTTAGACAAGCAACACATTATTTTTAAACTCACACAATTGCTAAGGGAAAACGTTTCAAATATAAAACCTAAATAATTAAAATTAACTATTTCTGGAATAGGAATGAAATAAACACGCCATGAAATCTCATTCACACATACAAAATCAAGATTCTAATTTTAATAACAAAGATTATATATAAGAGGTTGTATTAGGAACAAGAAGTCAAGTAAAGATCACGAGATAACAACGTTTATACTTACAAAGAAGTTTACACAAAAGATAATAGCACAAGTACTTATCTGAACAATGTAGAAAACAAAAACACACAATGTACACGACACACAGCCATAGAGGGGCCCTGCCAAAGAATACCAATTAACTTCTACAAATTACCCAATCACTGATTGCATGAAAGCAAGAACGAAATTGAAACATAATAACAGTTTTATATTATCGAAATTCAGGGTTTTTACAATCCTCTTTAACATAGCTCATTGCTTTCTTATATAATGTTTTGAAAAAAGAGAAAGACGGTCAACCCTTTCAGTGGTCAACCTCCCTAAAAATAGAATATATTAATGTCTATAAACAATATCATTAAGATATGAAATAGACGATGCATTTTCACAAATCGGTCATAAACGACTTCTTTTATTTGAGAAACAAAATCCCTTGATACTTGGAAGGTATAGGGATCAAACCGTTATGATCAGGAGAACAAGATCCATGTGACATAATCAAGTAACAAAACCCACATGCTCGACCACACCATAAATGCTCCCAAGTATACAAACCAATGATTTTCATGGTGAGTTTAATCGTTCAAATGACTGTACGAATGCGAATGAAGGTCGAAATGACCATCTGAATGAGAACCTTCACATGCTTAAAGAAAAAATCATGCCAAATAGATTCCAAATTGTTAATTTGACATATAAAACAATAAATCTTTGAAAATAATAGGGAAATTATGTTAATTGAATGGATAGATACCTCATTCACAAAGAGTGTCAAGGATGAAGTAAAATACTACTTGATACTTCACAATCTTTATAATTAGTCATCATATAGTCATCCATGGGTATGATTTATATCAAAATTATGGAAAAATTAGGGAAACATTGGGGCACCAACACAACTCCTTTTCCTTCTTATGACCTGACTCTTTTCATACTTAGGAGTAATTCTAAATGAATTCTTCCTATCTTTCCTTAAACCCAACAGTGGTACCAAGGGTTGGGTTGCAACCATCCCTTGATTTGGTAGCAAGTTTTGCAACATGATAGGTGGAGGACCTTGTGGTGCTAGGCTTGACTGTGCACCAAGTGGTAGACATAGTTCATATGGGGGAATTGATGTGCATAGTGGTCGTAAGTGTCACAAATGGTGCACAGATGGTTAGTCCACAACTGAGGGTTCTTCCCAGGTCTAGGTGGAAGTTGGGGGTTTTGTGTAGGTGGATTGGATCCATTGTTATTCAAAGGGTTGGGTTGTTGGCCACCTCCTTGAGGTTGGTTCTTTCCTTTATTCCTACCTCTATGTCATTTTCCCTACCCTTATGGTTATTGGGGGTGGGTTGATTAGGGAGGTTCTGCTGAGAGTAGACCTATCCTTGGGGAATAGGAGGAGTGAGGGTCAGAGCAGGTGTAGGTTGAAAAGGTGGTGGGTAATAGGTAGGAGCAGCTAGAGGGGCTGCAAATCCTATCATTTGGCCATTAAATGTAGGTTAAAAGTAGTTCAGGCCATGAATGTGGGGAACTGGTACATGAGACACATATGTAGGTGTGGCTCTAGACTAAGCTGCTACACATGAAAAATCAGGGGCCTAGCCTCATTGGTAAACACTAGGGGTAATACCGAAATGAGGTGGAATCAAAGGAGAGTTCATGTATAGGTGAGGGTGTGGATTAATAGAGCCAATCAGGGATAATTTTAAGAACCCCCCCGAAATTTATATGTATAAAAAATGGGCGAATCCCCCCGATATATAGGAAAACTTGAAGGCGATTTTATCAATAATATAATATGTATATATAATTTTTTTAACGAATCTTTCATTTTATTATATAATGTTGTAAAATATTGGCGAATCTTTCACTAAGTTATAGGATATTGTAAAATTTTGGTGAATATTTCATTACATAATAGAAAATTGTGACAGGACCCTGGATTTGTCCTTGCATATGATTTGTAGCAAGGATTTATCCCTGCATATGATTATTATCTTTCTACAAAGTATGAGATGACAAATATTGGGTTGATGCACTATTTTGCATAGGATCTTGCCCATATGATTATTATCTTCCATCCTGTACAATGTTCAGTGCAACAACGTCTAAACTTCAGCCCACTCACCGTGCGTGTCTTTCTGTCTTTCTAGCCTTGGTAAGTTTGTAAGTCACCATGATAATCCATATCAAATTTCTAAATACAGTGACAAATCTTTACATGAATTGAAGAGAACACAGTGGAAAAAACCTTTCAAATATGATGATTTTTCAAGTGCCCTAATTCCTTCATTTAATGAAAAACATGAAAATCAAAATGATGATGACACCGACAAATGAAAAATAGAATGATGATGACATTGACAAATTTTGCTTGATTGGGTGACATAGATTGGTCCTAGATTATTGGTCATTTCATAAGGGATACATCCATGACATGGACATCAAAAGTTTGATGACAGAGGTCACAAATCTACACCTTATGACATCGACAAATTTTGCTTGATTGGGTGACATAGATTGGACCTAGATTACTGGTCATTTCGTAAGGGATACATCCATGACATGGAAATCGAAATTTTGATGACAAAGGTCACAAATCTACACCTTCCATTTCCTTCAGGCTTGGAGTATTTCTTGAAATATGAGAACATCTATGTAGATTTCATTGAAATATGAGAACATTTATTTAGATTTTGTCTCTTGATATGGGATCCTAAAAGTTGTTCATCCTGAACGGATCAGATTGCTTTGATAATACCAGTTCATTCCACTGTAGAATAACTTTACTTACAAATTTTCTCTTGATTTGTAGAGGGTCTCTTTGTTGATAAAAAAGAAACAGTCATTCCAAATGAAACTGCAAAGAAACTTCCATATAGAAAACTGAAAACAATGCAACCCCTTTAATAGAAATTTACACTTTCAAGCAAGCAGACATCACTCGAGATGAATCTCTCCAAACCAAACTATGATATGAGAGCTGCTATAAGATGTGGAATGACAACAACATAGCTAACAGACCAACGCCTTGATTGGTCATAACACATACATAAAGAACAATAAGGGAAAA
>LPNX011152132.1:0-53856 GCA_001517045.1 Pseudotsuga menziesii | reverse complement strand
AGGAACAGCTCACGAAGCTCCCTGTTTGCCCCACTTTAAGTTTAAAAAACAATAAAAAATACCCCATTATTTTCACAATATTTTTTTTTTTAAATTTCACTAAGCGTCGCTTATGCGACACTTTTACAGGTCGCTTTTCCGACAGTTTCCTGGAGATCCGTCGCTTATGCGACGCTTTAACATGTCGCTTTTCCGACAGTTTTTCTGGGGATCCGTCTCTTATGCGACGCTTTAACATGTCGCTTTTTCGACAGTTTTGCTAGATATCCGTCGCTTATGCGACGCTTTAACATGTCGCTTTTCCGACAGTTTTGCCGGAGATCCGTCGCTTAACTGTCACTACTGTCAAAAATATGTCGTCGCTTAACCGACGCTTTAAATTTAACCAACGGTTGCTTAGGTGTCGCTTAAGCGACGGTTACTCATGTGTCGGAAACCCGACGACAAGTTTCCGACGCTTAACAAAAAATCAAAGTGTCGTACATGCGACAGGGAAGTGTCGAAAATCCGACATGACGACCGTCGGATTTTTGGTCAAAATGTAGTAGTGAATCCCACATTTGTCTAATTTTAGGTTTTGCGATAACTCCTTCGATTTCCACCCAAACGCCTTCAAATTTTGCCACCATATTCCTTTCCTCATTCTGCTTCTTTTTCCCTCTATACCAAATTTTCTCATTCTTTCACCCCGCTCCTAAAATCCCCATTTTTTGCTTCCCTGTCCTTTCGACAGTGTCTAAAACTTACTCAATTTCAAACTACCCTTCTGTTTTTTTCCCGAATCCAGATTTTCCTCTACTGAAACAGTTTCTGTTTTTGTTTTTCTACCCATTCCCAAAAAAAAAAAAAAAAACTCCTGGTTATTGTTGTCACCCGCACAGGAGAAAAAACCATGGAGGAAGCGCTTGCAGCCATCCAAGCCAAGCTCCAGGAACTGGATGAAAAATTTCTCGATCCCTATATTGAGCATTCAGCTATGAACACCAGACGACAGTCCAAGTCTTCATCAAACAATGGGTTCTCTTCTTCCAGCAATTTTCGCGGTCCGAAGCTAGATTTTCCTCGCTTCAATGTTACTGATCCCACTCAATCGATCTCTCGTGC
Organism: Pseudotsuga menziesii; assembly: GCA_001517045.1. NCBI lineage: Eukaryota > Viridiplantae > Streptophyta > Pinopsida > Pinales > Pinaceae > Pseudotsuga > Pseudotsuga menziesii. The sequence goes on along the minus strand of LPNX011152132.1, from coordinate 52,752 downwards.
AGAACAATATTTCAGTCTTCATAATATTTTTGATTTCCACCAAGTTCCACTTGCCTCGTTTCATTTGGAACAGGAAGCTCTTCAATGGTATCGTTGGTACATCAAGGCTCATGAAGAGCCCAAATGGCCTGATTTTTGCCAACTCCTTTTGCAACGATTTGGTCCTAGTGCTTTTGATGACTTCACAGGAGCTCTCACTAAACTTCACTAAATTGGCACTGTGAAAGAGTATCAAACTAAATTTGAGAAACTAGCTAATCACACTGAAGGATTACCTGATGACTTCTATCGGATTTGTTTTATCAGTGGTCTAAAGGATGCAATTCGCTGTGAGGTCAAAATGTTCAGTCCCAACACAATGATGGAAGCCCTGGGGTTGGCTAAGTTGGAAGAAGACAAGATGGAAGCCCAATAGCGCTCCAAATCCTCTTTTATTCCCTTCTGAAATATGGGTTCTCAACGACCTCCCATTCCTCCAGCTCCTCGCTCACCTCCAATCAAGCATTTGTCTGAAATAGAGATGCATGCACGCAAAGAAAAAGCGATTTGTTATAATTATGATGAGAAATTTAGTCGGGGACATCGATGTGTTCAACAAAATCTCTATCTCTTGGATGTGGATTCTCCACCTGCCTCTGAAATTGGTGAAGAAGCCTCCGATACAATGGATGCTCTGGTTGACACTCAGGAGCCACCTACTGACCCTCCATCTCAGAATGACCAGCCCGAGATATCCCTCCATGCTTTAGCTGGAGTCACTGCCCCCCAAACAATGCAGGTACAGGGTTACTTCAAGAAGATTCCTGTTACAATACTCATTGATTCTGGCAGCACTCATAATTTCATTGACCCTCAGATCGCCAAACAAGCTGATTGTTTTATCCATCCTTGCTCCAACTTTGAAGTCATGGTTGCCAATGGGGGCACCTTACCTTGCAAAGGGAAGTGTTGTAAATGTGCATATCTCTATGGTAGATTATAACGTCTACTCTGACATGTTTTCCTTAACCTTAGGCGGATGTGATGTGGTTTTGGGTGCTCAATGGCTACGCACACTTGGCCCCATATTATCGGATTTTGCTGAACTTTGGATGCAATTCTCCCCCGATGGACACAAACACACATTGAAAGGATTACAACTAGGGTCTCTTAGCATCATCAGTTCACATCGTATGGAGAAAATCCTTAAGAAGAGTTCCCATGGTGTCATCGCTCAGCTCCATTCCATTCAAATGCAACCATCAGCGGCCCCCACTACTCCTTTGGATCTCCAACAAATTCTGGATCGATATAGAGGTGTTTTTTCTTAACCAGTGGGACTTCCACCTTCATGACCAGAGGACCATCGTATTCAGCTCCTTCATGGTGCTCAATTTTTCTCCAAGTTGGATCTTCGCTCGGGGTATCATCAAATTCAGGTTCATGAGGATGATATCCCTAAAACAGCTTTCTGCACACATGATGGCCACTATGAGTTTTTGGTCATGCCCTTTGGTCTCACTAATGCTCCTTCCACATTCCAGGCCTTGATGAATAAAATATTTCGACCCTATTTGCGGAAATTCATTCTAGTATTTTTTGATGATATCCTCATCTACAGTAAAACATGGGCTGAACATCTCCAGCTTCTGGCTCTTGTAATGCAACTTTTCTCTGATCATCATCTCCATGCCAAAAATTCTAAATGTGTTTTTAGCCAAAAGGAAGTTGAGTATCTCAGGCACATTATCTCAACACAAGGGGTTCATGTGGATCCTACCAAAATCGATGCCATGAACAATTGGCCGCCTCCTAAGACTCTCAAGAGCCTTCGTGGTTTTCTGGGGTTGACTGGCTACTACCACAAGTTTGTCAAGGATTATGGGAAGATTACAGCTCCATTAACTACTCTGTTGAAAAAGGATGCTTTTACATGGACACATGTTACTGAGTGTGCATTTGACAAGCTAAAACAAGCTATGTGTACTACACCTGTTCTAGCTATGCCCGATTTTTCCAAGCCCTTCACTATTGAGAGTGATGCTTGTGGCAATGGACTTGGTGTTGTTCTCCTTTAAGATGAACACCCAATTGCGTTCACCAGCAAGGCTATTTCCGGTAAGAATTTAGCTTCCTCTACATATGAGAAGGAAATGATGGCTATTTTGCATGCAGTACAAAAGTGGCAACCCTACCTCTTAGGGAATCATTTCGACATCAAGACTAATCACCAGAGTCTGAAATATTTCCTAGAACAGTGTGTATCCTCCCCGTCACAACAGAAATGGGTTAGCAAACTCATGGGTTATGACTATGAGATCACTTATAATAAGGGTAAGGACAATATTGTGGTGGATGCCCTTTCTCGCACATTTGATGACCAAGGTTCTCTTTCCTCTCTTTCTATGCTTGTTCCAAATTGGTTGCAATCGGTTCAACAGGGTTATGTCAATGACTCTTCATTATCTCACATCATCCAATGCTTGGACAACAACGCTTATGTTGTCCCACATTACTCTTGGGATGGTGCTTCACTGAGATACAAGGGTTATCTAGTGCTTCCCCAGAACACAACTCTTCAACAAGATATCTTCTATGAACTCCATGCTTCTCCGTCTGCTGGGCACTCTAGTTTTCTCAAAACGTCTGAACGGGCATGGCAAAACTTCTTTTGGCAGGGCATGAAAAGGAAAATTCAACAAATGGTGGCTGAATGTGATACCTGCCAGTGCAATAAGGGTGAAACAACACCCCTTCCGGGATTGCTCGAGCCCTTGCCCATACCTACCCGGATATGGACAGATATTTATATGGATTTCATTGAAGGGCTCCCTAAATCTGGAGGGAAGACTGTGATTTTGGTTGTGGTTGATCACCTCTCCAAATATAGTCATTTTTGTGCTCTCAACCGTCCCTATATAGCCTCTTTCGTTGCTCAAATTTTCCTGGACCAGATTTTTCGTCTTCATGGAATGCCTTCTTCCATTGTCTCGGATTGTGATGCGACTTTCACCAGTCATTTTTGGACAGAAATCTTTCACCACACTGGCACCAAACTAAAGATGAGTTCAGGTTCTCACCCCCAAACGGATGGTCAGACTGAAATTATCAATAAATCCTTGGAAACTTATCTTCGTTGCTTCTCCTCTGAGAAACAAAATCAGTGGGAAAAGTGGCTCCCTCTCGCTGAATGGCGGTACAATACCTCTTACCATACTGCCTCTAAAATGACTCCATATGAAGCATTTTATGGTTAGACACCGCCAATTCTTCTTCCTTACACCCCCAGCAGTTCTCCAGTTCAGGAAGTTGACGTGGTCCTTCAAAACCGCGATGAGGTTCTTCGCATTTTGCGCGAAAACCTTCACATGGCAAGAAATCGCATGAAGCAACAATCTGATCAGCACCGTTCTGAGCGCACTTTTGAAGCCGATGATATGGTTTTTCTTCATCTCCAGCCTTACAAGCAATCCTCACTCAAACTCAAATGGCATCATAAGCTCACTCCAAAGTTCTATGGGCCATATAGGATTCTTCAGAAGATTAGGTCTGTTGCTTATAAATTGGAACTTCCGCCTTCTTCCCACATTCATCCAGTATTTCATGTCTCTTATCTGAAGAAAGTTCTTGGCACCAACATCAAAGGCCAAACTATTTTACCAGAACTAGATAATGAAGGATCCATCTTTTTGGAGCCAGAGGCTGTCCTCAATAAGCGCACTCGTCAGCTTCGCTCTTGCTCTCTCACAGAGGTCTTAATTCAATGGCACGGAATGCAGCCTGAGGATGCTACGTGGGAACCACTCCTTCAAATTCAGTGACAATTTCCACATCTAAAGCTTTCAGGACAAAGCTTTTTCTAAGGGGGAGGGGATGTTAGGAACCCATGTCAATCCTTCTCTTTACCGTGTTAGTATATTGTTGTGGACGCATATGCTTTGTAAGTCGTCCCATAGTAATTGTTGATCCATAGTTTGTGTTATTGTTGTGGGCGCATATGCTTTGTAAGATGCCCTAGTATTTGTTGATCCATAGTTTATATTGGCCCATGGTTTTGACCCATAGTATTGGCGCCTATTTTTAGTATATAAGTGTGTGTTGAGGCCAAGGAAGGCACCATGAAGTTATTTTGTATTGAGCTTGCTCAAAGGAGGTTTCCCCCTCGAAGTGGCCTGCGATTAATATAAAAGTGATTTTGAGTTCTGCTGCTATATCGTGTATTTTGATTACTTGTTTGCTGCAGGGTCCTCATAGTTCCAATGGTTAGAACTTCATCAACACCTAGGTAAAAACATCCAAAATTATATTCCATCTTCAAAATTTAGTTAGCCTTATTGTATTTGTACTAATGTGAAATATTCACCAAATTTTGAAATTGTGCAAATTTCCATAGAATAAGTCAAATAAAACCAAATATTCCTACAATGGGGTATATATGTGAAATAATTTATGGAATTAAAATCACATCCTAACAGACGTCAATGTCTATGCTAGTACAAGAACATTTGAAAAGGAATGGTCTAATTGTCCATCTCTTCCAACTATTTGATTGGGAATGATTGTGGAAATATCTGATCTAATTTATTTGGTTTTTGATGGAAAGCAATAAAATTTGTTTGCATATAAAATCTTTCATCTTCAATTTTCCATTTCCAACTTGAAAAATATGTAAAAATAAAACCATAGGTATAAATTCAAACTTTGTAGAATCATCTCAAACTTCCCATCACATGTACTCAACATAGGCATCTCCCGCATCTCTAAAGAGGGAGCTCTCTTTCCCTAGTCATCAAGCTTCATAGGAAAACCATGTCCTAGCTTGGGGAGTTGAATATGAACTAGCCGTTGTGGGGTCAAGTCTCCCCTTGGCATGATAGTGGTGAATTCTTAATTATTTCTAGAGGTAATACAATTGTAATGTCATGAAGGAGGGAATTACTCAGTGGCATCCATAATTATTTCCATGATTTTAAACACATGTTGAGGGTAGTTTACAAAGAAGACTACAAAACTAGCTGACAAGAATGCTTTACAATATCCTTCTTCAATATCAAGATTTGGCTGCAATGGTTCATTGTAAAGTAGTCATGGGATACAAGGAAGACTACACCACTAGCTGACATACCAATAATATCTATCAAATGCTATTTTTTAACATTTGTCTAATCATTAGATACAATGGATACCCCACTTTCTTCACACTAATTTTCTATACCTCTATGATCTAGATCTCCTTCTACTTTGTGTTTCTCCTTTCCTAGTAACACACTTCTATCTTTCTCATACCATGTCTCTTATTAGGGGCTATTTTGATGGCTTTATTCTTGTTATTGCAATAGGGAGAGTGAAGAAAAATGAATGGTATACGAGACACATAGTGAAACTCAACTGATGCTAATGCATATAATGACCTATAATTTGCTTTGTGTATTTTATAAGCAATGTCTATTCTACCAATGGAAGCTTATGTGTTGGTTGTTAGGACAAAATACTTGGAGTTTTCTGTTTCAACTTGTACGTTGCCGGTTTCCCTTGAAAATGCAAAAGTTGTCTGTCTCATATTACATTCTTAATACATATCTTTATGAGAACTAGGACACCACGTAGTCAACATCAAAGTCTACAAATCTTGATTATTTGGTCTTTTTCTTGATAGAGGCCCCTCTATTGAAGACTCAAACTATGATGATTTCCATCAATGCACCATTAAATTCCTTGCATTTGAGAATATGGTAGGATAGGGCCGGGTATGGATATGATTCAGTATATGGAAAGTCTACAAAAGTGATCAATGATGTTTTGCAACTATATGAAAGAGCTTGCATGGTTGGTATAATTAAGTCCTTAAATTATGAAAACAACAATATAGGAGTAGGGTATAATTAAGTCCTTAAAGGAGGTTGTGTCATGAGTATGAAAGTTGTAAGATAAAGGATGCATGAAATAATTGTTTTTCAAGTTCTAGAAACCTATTGGAAAAAAGGTTTGTAGCATGTCACTAGGAAAGAGGACAGGTGGGAGACACAACTTCATGAGAATTTGAGATTCTTTTCCAGACTTTTGAAGAAATACTATTGACTATTGGTGGTCACTTTGTATGGGATTGTTGGTCGTAATAATGAATTTTAGGTTCCAAATGAACAAGAATCCAATTCCCCCTAAATCTGGAGACCAATTCATATTTGTGGTCCAACAGAGCAAATATGCCACAAATCCTGAGTGTGTTCTAGATGTGCAAAAGGGTAGCATGGGCACCTGATTGTAACTAGTGTTGGATCTGGTTTATCTCAGTTTATTATACTTCCAACTCATTATCTTGTGACAACAGTGAAGAAGTATTTCTAAGGGTTGGATCACTTGTACTCCCATTTCTAAGCTTGTGCCAAATGCATACAAAATTGGCCCTATCATATATGTTTTCAGATGTGGTGTTCAATATGAGAGATAATGGGAAGATGACATCTACTATAGATAATGATTAGAAATTTAGAACCAAGAATGATATCCTGGCTTCGTGAATGAGTAAATCAACAAAAATTGTAGACTTGTAGTAGCAACTTTTGATTAATTGGAATAATGGTTGGGCACTTAAAAAGGAATGAAAGTAAAATCTCAAGGAAAAGTGTTATGCAGATGTAAATGATTCTACCCTAACTAATAGAGAAATATATGATTCTAAATTTATATTTTAAAATAATACACAGAGAAATTTTAAAAATATATTAAAATTAGTTAAATTGTTAGGTTTGGAACCCAAGCTGTCACCTAGGCAAAAACCAGGATGATATGCTGATCCAGGAGCATCTTGAGGGGTGATTTTGTGAGACTGGTCTTCTTTCTATCCTCCTCCAGTTATGCTGCTCCTTATTTATTACCTGGGTGATTGAATAATTCAGAGAATATTTGGATGGGGGCGTTCTAATATATTTATAGTTTGTTTTTAAGTTATTGGATTTGTCTTAGTGTGAAATATCTTCATCAACGTGTAGTGTAGTTGTAAGAATAAAAAAAATAGAAAGAGGAAGCCACATCATATGACACTGCATAATTCTTTTAAATATAGTTGGATTTCACGTCTTATTTGGGTGGTGCTTCAATCATGCTCCGTTAGTGAACCCTAATTCTATGGAATGCTACTGGGTGACTGGGTATTGTAGCGTGGAGCTTCCTTAGCTATGGAAAGTGGCCTCATTTTCTTTAATGAACCAGAAAATGTTCTAACCACCTCACTTCTAGTTTAACATACACAACAGGATGCCTGACAAATCAAGTATAATGACCAGTCTATCACACTGGGTGTTTGATAGTCAGTAAGTATAATGATCAGTCTATCACACAAGGTATTTGACAGGCTGCCCATTAACCAGACAAAGCACCCATTGTCCATTATCATTAGTTTTGTAATCATTTCACTAATATTTTTATTTATGCATTATCATTATTTCATATTATTAACTTTTCAAAATAAAATAATAATTTCACTTATAAGCAATGATATGCCAAAAAAAAAAAATGAAAAATGTTCCATTGTCTATCGGTAGCTCTTCAAAATGACAAAGAATAATTAAATCCTTAAGTCTAATACCTGGAACTCATGCCACAAAAACTTTCCCTCCACCAATGCTTCCATCACTATCCTGTAGATGCTCTTCTTGGGTGCTTTCTCTTTGGAGACTGTTACCCACCGAACATCCACGTCCACCTCTTTCTGGTTGATGAAAAAAACAAACCTTGTGCTATTCTGCTTTCTTGTTTGCTCTTTGGCCCTTTGGAGACTGTTACCAACTGAACATCCATGTCCACCTCTTTCTAGGAGATGGAAAAATGCCCAAATATTTGTCTATTTGGAGACTGTTACCGATTGAACATCCACGTCCACCTCTTTCCGGGAGATGGAAAAAATCCCAAATCAAACCTCCAGCTACTAGCTGCTATTCTTTCCTGTGTGCAATTTGGATATTGTTATCACCCAAACATTCACACCCAACTCAATCTAACCACTGAAAATAAGACTAATGAGTGTTTGAATTTGGAAACAATATCTAAATGTGTTAAATAGATTTTTCTTTATTGTTTTTATTTTTTTTTTCTTTTTTTAAAAAAAATTCCATGAAATATGTATTTCTGTTTTTAATTCTATTTTAATACAGTAAATTATATCTAAAAGCTTTCATATATTTAGAAACTCTAACATTTTGATTTTTTATATTTAATAGGTAGAAAATTATGATTATGATTATGTTGTTACACCCTGTAGAAACTTATGGAATATAAATTTACATTATTGTAGTAAAGTTTATTTAGCATAAAGTCTTGCAAATTAACTGATTTTATCTAGGATAAAGGTTCCATGTCTACTAAAATTCCAATTTAGATTTTTCAGCATAACAAAAGATAACAACTTACTTCTATTATTCAAAAGAAATAAAAAAGTATACAATATAATGCATTAGCTTTAAGGAGCAAGCTTACTACCATACATCCCAATGTTCTATCTTAATTATAATTTAATTATTTAATACAATAATGTGATTTTAATGTATTAAAAAAGTTTATTATAAATAATTTTATAGAAAAAATCTAATGACAATAAAAGAATGTGACTACTAGAGCTCTAGTATACTTCCTCTCATCAAAACATGAAGTTCACGACTACATATTGATAAGTACAAACATTATGCTTATGATCTAACCTATGGCCTTTGAATTCCAAACATACTAGTAAAAGCCATAATACATAAATAATAAGTAGAAGGGTGAACCTAAGTCTAGAGTTGCTTAGGATTTATCATCATCTAGAGAACTATGGTAGAGGTTGCTTCTAAACAATGATTGTTCTGATCCTTCCTTGGTGATTTTCTTGTATAGAAACCCTCTTTGAGCCTAAAATTGCTTGGTGAAGAAAATCATAGATCACATTCAACTGCCTAAGTTCCTCCCTAGTTCCCTTCATGCATTATTGTTTTTGCCTTCAACCTCATCATAGTATGTGGCTATTATCTCCTTTGTTTGGAAATATAAATCAAGGGTGATAGAGAAACAAGTACTGCACTTCTTGAAGAATTGAACTCAGGACTTGGCCATATGGCTACCTCTCTTAACTATATTCTCCTTCATTTGGGATACCACCTATCACCATGTGTTGGATGGGACTGGTTGTAGGTGGTGGTAAAGAATCATGTCACATCCCAATCATCCCTTTGGGTGTTGGAGATCCTCGTGATTAATTATGAGATATTCTTGTTTGAGTTGATTTCCTTGCAAGATTTCCCAATTCTTGTACATGTCTATATTTTTTTAGTCTTGGTTTGCATAGGTTGAATTGGTATTTTTTCCTCCTACTCCTTGAAAGGTTTCTCATATATATTTTTTATATTCCATGTTAGACTGTGCTCAGTTCTTTGGCTCATGCTTGATAGATTTTGTGTTTTTGGTCCCTCCAAGTGGTCCAAAGTAAGAAGCATGGGAAGTGAATCCAAGTTCTATTAAGATTTTGGTAGGTGAAGGTTTGTTGTCTCCATTAGTGTTCCAAAGTTGTTGGGATGCTTGTTTTTTTCTATCTGATTTCCAAAAGAAAATGACTACCCTTTTTGTTATCAAATTGAATTTTCTCCCTTGTATTATGAAGACTCTTTTCTACCCCAGTACATCATTACCAAACGCATAAAATACACCATTAGTACCTCCAATCCATAATTTAACCCATCTACAAAAGTTTCACCATCAAGATCCCCCCTCTTGATCCCCCCTCTTAAAAAAACTTGACCATCAAGAGGCCCCCTCTCAACAAAACATGACCTTAAAGAGGATGACATAGGTTACTAAAGGATCACTTCCTACACTATTCAACATACATAATTCCCTAATTAGTGTGCTCCCAATGAAAATATGTCCCATTAAGTGTAAAAGGACTGCTAGAGTAAAAATGAACTAGGTGAGGTATCTCGCCAATTATATGTTGTAGAACATGTTGAATGCACATGGCCAAAACTAAGAGTTGTGTTATGTAAGCTTCTTATGTTCTTAAAATGGGTAGATATAGCAAGTATTCCATTATGTAGTGGGGTCTGTATTCAAGGTTTGATGTAGCTAAGTTTGAATCAATCTCAAGTGAATTATACAAGGTAATGCAAATTGGTGTGGATATTGTGTTCAAAGGTTATCACCATGCCTTGTATGAAATCATGGACACAACCTACCAAGATCCTTGTATACATTATTTAAACACATGGTCAATAGCATTAGTTTGAAGTGGAATTACACTTTCACATAATGACATCATGATTTCTAGATGGTAATGTGAATTTGGAAAAAAATGTTGATATTTTATAATTCATTTTTTTTCTTAAACATGTGGAGTGAACCATAAAGAGATGCTCACAAGCGGAAATTTGGGGTCTAAAATGGGCCTTATAAGAAAATGTGCCAACAATAATTTTTGTGAGTTGGAATTCAAGAACCAATAGAACTTCAATAAAATGAGTCAACCATAATGGTATAATTGACATATTTGTCATAAAAGAAAACTACTTTTTTTGTTTGTATTTTTGACATATCTCCCTGTTTTTTTACTTAAATTTCAAGCGGGAGAGCTCGTTGGATGCAGAATTTAATTCTGCATCCAATGACTACCCACAATGCATACTTTTGATGGACACTGCTACCCCAAAAATAATAAATACCTAAAAAAAATGTGATGATGATGTCATCATCACATTTTTCAAGTATTTCTTGTTTTTTGGGTAGCGGGGTCTATCAAAAGTATGCATTGTGGGTACTTGTTCAATGCAGAATTAAATTCCGCATCCAATGAACTCTCCTGATCATAATTTGACTAAAATTACAGGGAGATATGTCGAAAATACGAACAAAAAAAGTAGTTTTTTTTCATTCTTCCTTCCAAACTAATAACTATTATTTTATTATTTTATTATTTTCCTTAGGAGGCCCATTTTAGACCTCAAATTTCCTCTAATGTAGTTGAAGAAAAATATAACAATAACATAATAAAGGAAAGAGAACAATACTAGAAGGAAACACTAATAAGGAAAGTTGCATGGGAAAGAAATCATGGCTTAACATGGATCATGAACAACTTTGGAGTCCAATGAGTGAGATGACTAATATATGAGGTGGAGAAAGGATCCATCAATTATTCATAGGAAATCCTATAGACTATTAATGAAAAAGGATCTACTACCCCATCCTCTCACTGTGATTGCATTTAGTACTGAGGTGACTTGCATCATTTTAGGTTCCTTGTAGGCCAAGGGTACAAGTAGGCCTCCATAAAAAAGTGGCAAGATTAAGTCCTCATTAATGTTACAAATTCACCTATTGGTTCAACAACAAGGATCTATGTTAGAATAAACTTAAATAGTATCCCCATGCCTATCATTATAATAGAGAATATTGATCATACCACCATGCCATATCCTAGGAAGTATAGTGTTGATTCCCATTATGAGGTCCATGGATGAAGTAAACTTGAAAAATTTCAAGAAAGGAATCCACGACGTAAATGAAGGGAGAGAGGTTCCTCTCCCAAATTAGATCATGTTTATCAATTTATGGAAGTAGAATGCATCATTGGAAGAAGTATACACTACGGTGACAGTTGAATAATTCATATTGTATACATCACCTTGTTGCAATGACCATGAAATTTTTTTAGAATGATAGGTTCAACATGGAAGAAGTTCATTGTTGAAGAGACACTAAAAAATGAAAAAGATATGGATATAGTGAAGTCACTTGAGGTCAATGTCTTGGTGGAAACATATTTACACTTTCAACCTATGACCACCCCACGAGCATTGGTTTTTACTTATTTCCCATTGATAGTGCCACAAACTTGACCACGACTAGGTGTCGTCTATAACCCACTGATGACCTTGCAAATAATCAATTCTAGGTTTGTTTTTAGCTTCTAGATAGTGTATCTAGATTGAAGTGGAGATTCAAATGATCAATAAGGTAGGGGAAATCCAATTGGTGGAGGCCTAAAAAAAACTTATAGTGATGGATGTGGAGACCTCCTCCTGTTGGAGCATCATTGCAATCCATTCACTAGTAAATTATGCTAAATCTCACAACACATAACACATACTTAGTTGGAGCTTCTTTTACACTGATTATTTTAGGATTTGATTCAAAATATTTTGTCAATAATTATTTCTATACTACATAAAATATTCTCCATTATAAAATCCACCTTCCTATATATATTTAGTTCTAATGAGTATCTATTACAACCTTTACCAAAACATCCATCATCAATGACATATCTTCTAAAAACCTTTTCTAGAACTTGTTATCCATGTAGTGATGATATTGCATCTATTAAAAATCTATTGGTTAGCATGAAAACACAAGAACTATATATTAGGGTATTATGGACTTGTGAAAAGGAGGAGTGTTCAAAACAAGTGGAGCATGTGGCCGACAACTGTACGACTAGAGTAAAAATGAACTAGGTGAGGTATCTCACCAATGATATGTTGTATAACACATGGAATGCACATGACCAATATTAAGATTTGTGTTATGGAAGTTTCTTATGTTCTTGAAATGGGTAGAGATAACAAGCATTCCATTCTTGTAGTGGGATATGTATTCCAAGTTTGATGTAGATAAGTTTGAATCACTCTCAAGTGAGTTATACAAGGTAATGCAAATTTGTGGATACTGTGTTCAAATTTTATCACCATGCCATGTATTAAATCATGGACACAACCTACCAATATCCTTATATATATTATTTAAACACCTGGTCAATAGCATTAGTTTGAAGTGGAAATACACTTTCACATAATGACACCATGATTTCTAGATGGTATTGTGAATAGAGATCAATTCCCCGGCGGAGTCACAATTCTATTGGATGGATTCCTGCAACATGGGTTAGGAACATACCTAATATAAAGGTTGTGAATTATGACATTAACATATATAATAATAAAACTATATAACCTTCACTCATTGAAAATATATAACCATAACTACGAGTGAACTTACAAAACATTATTAGAATAACAAGATCATTCATATACAAAGGGATTCTTTACATTAATATTTTCTCATGGATATGGAAAATAATAAAAACACACACTTGAGAGTATCTTGATGGAGTGAAGGGGGTTTCCTATGTTTCTCCATGGGGAGGGTCCTTTGCTTCCTTGAATGTTCATTGACTCGTTTCCATGGTAGATGGAAGCTATATGGGGTAGATAGGAAGAAGTGGTCTTCAAGTCTCTTGGAAAAACACTTGCTTAATCTTGATTTGAATGGGAATTATATGGTGAAATGACCCATGATGGTATCTTTCCAATTTTTTGTTGGAAACACTAAAGAATGCCTTCTTTGACCTAGATTTAGTTTGATCAAAGAGTTAACTCAATGCATATTGATGATAAGAGGAGTTTCTCTAGTTTGAATAGAGATATAATTCCATTCATATTGATGCTAAAATGATTTGAAGGATATTTTAACATTTTATAACTACTTTAGAGTTTCATGATCACCAATTAGGTGGGCACATGCCCTAATTCCTAGAGATAATATTGAAGCTACAAAAATTAGGGTTTTCAAGGGGTAGATCAATTAATAGGCAATTATCTGCACCAAGAGCACACTAATTGGGGAATTATCCACACTAGGCAGTGTAATAAGTGAGACTTATAAAACCCTTAAGAATCCCTTCTTTGAGTTAGCTTTAGTTTAATCAAAGAGTTAAATCAATGCATATTGATGATAAGAGGAGTGACTCCAATTTGAATATAGATCTATTTAGATGCATATTGATGATAAAATAAGTTAAAGGAGAGTTTGACACTTCATAAATACTTCTTTGTAGTTGCATGCAAACCAATTATGTGGACACATGCCCCAATTCTTGTGATAATCCCAAAATTATAGTAATTAGGGTTTTTAGGGCTAGTACACTTAATGGGACATATTTTCATTGGGATCACCCTAATTAGGGGAATGATGTATGTTCAATAGTGTAGGAAGTGATCCTTTAGTAACCTATTTCATCCTCTTAAGGTCATATTTTTCTAAGAGGGGGCCTCTTCATGGTCAAATTTTTTTAAGAGGGGAAATATTGATGGTGAAAAGGTTTGTAGATGTGTTACATTATGGATTGGAGGTACTAATGGTGTAGGTTATTCATTTGGTAATGATGTACTAGGGTAGAAAATAACCTTGATAATACAAGGGAGAAAATTCAAGTTAATAACAAAAAGGGTAGTCATTTTCTTTAGGAAATCAGGCAAAAAAAATGAGCATCCCAAAAAATTTGGAACAATAATGGAGACAACACACCTTCACCTACCAAACTCTTAATATAACTTGGATTCACTTACCATGCTTCTTACTTTGGACCACTTGGAGGGAACAAAACCAAAAAATATTTCAAGCATGAGCCAAAGAATTGAGCACATTCTAACATGGCATATAAAAATATATATGAGAAACCTTTCAAGCAGTAGGAGGAAAAAAACAATTTCAACCAATGCAAACCAAAACTAAAAATATATAGAAATGTACAAGAATTGGGGAAGCTTGAAAGGAAATCCACTCAAACAAGAAGATCTCATAATTAATCAGGAGAATCTCCAACACCCAAAGGGATGATTTGGATGTGACATGATTCCTTACCACCACCTACAACCAGTCCCATCCAAGACATAGTGATAGGTGGTGGTTCCTAATGCGAGTGTTAAAATAAGGTATAAAGTGATTCCCAACCTAGACAATCCTAGCCTAGAAATCCTATCTTACAAACCCTATAACCAATCCTAGAAACTCTAGTTTGTATCCTAGAGCCTAGTTTGTGTTGAAAATACTAGAAACTGTAGCTAATAATTATCATTGACCAATCTCTAATATCATTTATTCAATGTCACCATTTACTAATATCTACTATAAAAAATTCAAAACTTTACATCTTTTCCCTAGGTCCAATTTGGCATGTGTCCCTGAATATATACACAGAGTTACTTGAAAATATACCCAGAACAAAAAAGATGTCTTGAAATGAACCATCAACTCTGTTGGATTCATGACATTGGGATAGTTCCAAGCGGTCCCCTCTCCTCTGTTTCCATAGCACAGGGATCATGTTTTAGGTCTATTTTGGAAGCCAAGGTTTTTCTCAGTAAGGGAATGCACAATTTTTTCACATAGAGGTAAACATTGAAATTGATCAATAGATAACTTATTTCTAGTGTTTCCACATGGAATATGCATAAACACACTTGTAGGACCTTTCGGAACCTATTTTTGTTGCACGGTTGGAATTTTATGCCCCAATTATGGCATCAATAAGTATCCCTAAAAGCCTCTATAAGGTGAGCTTCAACGTGCCATAGAATTATGAATGTGTCTTGTATAGAAAAAAACATCGAGTCTATTATATTTAGGACATCGAGGTAGTTCTAGGTTTTCCCCTCTCCTCTGGCTCCATTTCCACAAGATCATGTATATTTTAGAATCTAGGTTTTTTCTCAATAAGAGAACATGTCATTTTTGCACACAAGGGTTGACTTTGCAAATTCCACGACGAAGAACTTGTGGCTAGAATTTCCATGTGGAACCTACAAAAAACACATGCAACACCTCCCAAAACCCAGTCTTGTTGCATGATTTGAATTCTATGTCTCGAGTAGGGATTCACCAAGTGTCCTTGAAAGCCTCTAGGAGATGAGCTTCAACGTGCCATAGAATGATGACCTTGAATCAAATCGATGCACCATAAAATCTATTGTATTCAAGACATTGGTATTGTACCAAGGGTGCCCCTCTCCTCTAGTTCCATGGGCTAGGGTTGTATTTTAGCTCAATTTTGGAAACTAGGGATTTGTTTAGTAAGGAAATGTACAATTTTTTCACATAGGGGTCAATAGGTATAAAGAGATTCCCACACTAGGTAATCCTATCCTAGAAATCCTATCTTACAAACCCTATAACCAACCTAGGGATCGTGTTTTAGGTCTATTTTGAAAGCCACAGTTTTTCTTAGTAAGGGAATGTGCAATTTTTGCACATAGGGGTCAACTTTGAAATTGGTCAATCAAGAATTTGTTGCTAGTGTTTCCACTTGGAATTTGCATAAAAACACTTGTAGGACCTGCTAGAAGCTATTTTTGTTACACAGGTGGAATTCTCTACCCTGAGTATGGCTTCAATAAGTGTCTCTGAAAGCCTCTAGGAGGTGAGCTTCATTGTGCCATAGAATTATGATTGTGGCTTGTATAGATAAACCATTGACTATGTTAGGTTCAGGACATTGAGGTAGTTCCATGGTTTCCCCTCCCCTAAAGATCCATTGCCCCACGATCATGTATATTTTAGAATCTAGGGTTTTCCTCAATAAGAGAAGGTGCAATTTTTTCATAGAGGGGTCAACTTTGAAAATTCCTTGATCGATAATTTGTGGCTAACATTTCCATGTGTAACCTACAAAACACACTTGAAAAACCACCCAAAATCCAGTTCTAATACATGATTGGAATTCTATGCCTCAGGTAGGGATTCAATGGGTGTCCTTGAAAGCCTCTAAGAGATGAGCTTCAACATACCATAGAATGATGACCTTGGACCAAATTGACGCACCGTAAAGTTTGTTATATTCAAGACATTGGGATTGTACCAAGGCTGCCCCTCTAGTATGGTTCCATGGGCCAATGATCATATTTTAGGTCAATTTTGGAAACTAGTGTTTTTCTCAGTAAGGTAATGTACAAATTTTTCACATAGGGGTCAAATTTGTGAATTCCTTGACTAAGAACTTATTTCTAGTGTTCCCACATCAAACCTTCCAAAACCCAGCTTTGTTGCATTGGGATTGTACCAAGGCTACCCCTCTAGTATGGTTCCATGGGCCAAGGATCATATTTTAGGTCAATTTTGGAAACTAGTGTTTTTCTCAGTAAGGTAATGTACAAATTTTTCACATAGGGGTCAAATTTGTGAATTCCTTGACTAAGAACTTATTTCTAGTGTTCCCACATGAAACCTTCCAAAACCCAGCTTTGTTGCATGATTGGAATTCTATGCGCTGGGTATGGATTCAATAGGTGTCCATGAAACCCTCTAGGAGGTGAGCTTCAACGTGCCAGAGAATGATGATTGTGGATCATATCAGGGAACTATAGACTCTTTTAGATTCAAGACATTGGGATTGTTCCAGGAGTGCCTCTCTTTTATAGTTCCATGGCCCAATTATTATATTTTAGGTCAATTTTGGAAACTATGGTCTTGCATAGTATAAGAGTGTGAATTTTTTTCACATAGGGGTTAAGTTTGCAAATTCCTCAACCGAGAAATTGTGGTTAGTATTCCCATGTGGAACCTTCCTAAACACACTTGTAGGACCTCTCAAAACCCATTTTTGTTGCACTGTTGGAATTCTATGCCTCAGGTAGGGACTCAGGAAGTGTCTCTGGAAGCTTCCAGGAGGTGAGCTTCAACATGCCATAGAATGATGACTACGACTTGGATCGATGAACCATCAAATACATTGGATCTAAGAGATTGGGATATTTCTAGGGGTTCCCCTCTCATCTATTTCCATGGTATAGGGAGGATATTTTAGGTCTATTTTGGAAATTAAGGTTTTTCTGAGTAAGGGAATGTGTAATGTTTTGCACATAGGGGTAAACTTTGAGAATTTATTGACTAAGAAATTGTGTCTAGAATTCCCACATGGAACCTTCCTAAAAATACTTATAGGATCTCTTGCAACCCAGCTTTATTGCATAGTTGGAATTATATGCCTCTTGTAGGGATTCAATAGGTGTCCCTAAAAGCATTTAGGAGGTGAGCTTCAATGTTCCCTAGAATGATGACCATGGATAAAATAAAAAAACTATGGACTCCATTGGATTCGGTAGATTAGGATAGTTCCAAGGGTTCCCCTCTCCTCTAGTTCCATGCCCCAATGATCTCCTTAAATGACTATTTTGGAAGCTAGGGTTTTTCTTAGTAAGGGTTTGTGAAATTCTTTCACATAGGGGTCAACTTATCAAAAAAATGATTTTGATTCTAGAATTATACATTCAAAGAGTGGACCTCAAACCTACCACATTGAAATCTTAATAATTTTCTATTTCCTTATTGTGTCACATCATTTGGCATGTCCTTAATGTTCAACTATATTTTCATTTTGAGCAATTAATGTTGTTTTTAATAATTCAAAGTTCCAAATAAAAA
The DNA here is from genome assembly GCA_001517045.1 of Pseudotsuga menziesii. NCBI lineage: Eukaryota > Viridiplantae > Streptophyta > Pinopsida > Pinales > Pinaceae > Pseudotsuga > Pseudotsuga menziesii. The sequence continues at coordinate 34,557 of LPNX011152132.1, read as the reverse complement.
ATGAAGGTGATGTTTCCGTGATGATATCCCTATGATGCTTTCTATCTTTGTCACTTTCCTTGAATTTTCCTTGTTATTTCTTAGGAGCCACTTGCAAAAAATATCTTGTCGGTCTTGCTTATCTCTTTCATTTGAATTTGACAAGTATTCAAGTCATTTGTAATTTTTTTGGGGTATATTGTTATTCATACACATGATTTATTATGTGTTGTTGATCACGCATGACCTCTATGTGTTTTTTTGTAAGTGATATATGTGTGTCTGATATATTCATTAGATGAACGTTGTAATGCCAAATGCCAATTTCATTTATGTGGGCCACACAGGTGCATCACTTAGGTTTGTTAACCATGTGCATCTTTTAAATGTTTGTCATGTTCTTATGTGGGTAAGGTGCTCATGTGTTCCACTTAGTTGGGTCAATTTATTAGGTGGTGTCAGTTCTTATGTGTGTTGGGTGATTATGTGTGCTAGGTATGTTGCAAAGTGAATTACATAGTTAGGGTTAGGATCATAAGTAGGTTATGTGTTGGGGGTTTTGGGGGTAGTGGTTGTTGGAAAATCAAGTAATACTGAGAGGAGGGGGTTAATCGATATTAAGAAATATATTTAAATTTTTATCACTTTAAAAAAAATCAACAATGAACATATAACACACAATATTATTGTGGAACCCCAATTGGGAGAACAACCAATACTTCCTATTACTGTAAAATTATATGTACATATAGTTTGCAAGCACCAAATTACTGGATGCACCAACACCCTGTTTACCAACAACAAATTGAAGAAGGATACGACCCCCTACAGACTTCCATCATGTCCTTGCACCTCCCAACCACCCATATATGATAATTTGATCTTTGACTTATATACACCTTTAGATATTCCAATTGAATGTAACATTTTGACCCTCAATCAATCACCAAATCATAAAGTAACCTCTTTGTTAAAAAAACTATGAATTAATAATGTGATAATTCCTACTCTGACTCTGGCATAAATCCTTCTGTAATTACCTTTCCACAGTGACCTTTCCGCATTTATATTTATGTAAACTCTCTTTCCTCTTCTAGAATTACCTTTATGTAACGAACTTTCCACATTTATCTTTCCACAAGCTGTCTTTATACAATAAAACTCCAGCATAGATATTTTTGTAATATCCCTTTCCGCGATTTTTGGGAACTCCTTCCTTCCACAATTGCGGGTTACATGTTGTGGGGATGCATTTCAACTTTTTTGAACAAGGATTCTGCATTTACCCTTTCTGTAATCTACAGGAACTCATTTCTTCCGCAATTGTGGGTTGCGGGGTTTCCTTTGAACCTTTTTGAAAGAAGATTCCACATGTACCCTTTCCGCAACGATATATTTCCAGTCTTCCTTTCTGTAATATGCCCGAATTCCTTCCTTCCACAATTGCCGATTGCAGGTTGTGGGTATGCATTTCCCAAATTTCAGAAACAAATTCCTCAATTATGGGGCCACAACGTTCTTTTCAGTCGGCTTGCGTATTGCAGATGTGCCTTCCAAATTTTTCTGAAATGGGATTTAGCAATATCCACCCAGTAATTTCTTTCTGCAACTCCTGTGGACCATCGATTGCTTATGGAATCCTCCTCATTCATTGATCATCTATTAAACATAGAGCTTCACTTTAGTGCTCTAGAATGTTATCTTTTACGCACATTTACTTTATGAATCCTTTCCATGTGCTATGTTTAAATGAATCAAATGCAAAATATGTGTTTCTATGTTGACCCATGTTTCCAACAATGTCAATTTAATCAACAATATCCTCCTTTGGCATTGATTGGAAACAGCTTCCTTTGACATCAGAAAGGATCTTTTTCATCCCCTTTGACAACAATGACAATTTTATAAATGAAACTCCCTTTGTATCATTGCTCTATTTTTCTATATATATTTAGAATGTTATCGTTTGTAATCATATATAAGAAACACAACAAAGTGTACTTTCATTTCTCTTTGAACGCTGATCTCGTTCTCCTGTGATTTTTCCACGATCTAAAGATGTAAATCTTATTTCTAGGGACCGTAAATTTTAACACATTAATTTCAATACTTAGCAACATAAATCATAAGTTTCATAATTTCATATAAGAAAGATCAATATGCCTTTGAGATGATCAAAACTAATCAAAATTATTTACTAATGGACCATATATTTTAAAATCACTCCCCCTGTGAGTGTGTCTCCTCCTGTCAACATTTCTCCTCTTCTTGTGACAAGGTTTTGATCCTTTTAGTTAATTTTTAATGATGAGGACCCCAATTTTTGCCTAATGTAGGAAAATTATGCTCCAGGTAATGGCTTAGTGAAAATGTCTGCAATTTGTTCATTTGTATCAATATACTCCAATTTGACCACTTTTTGACACACTTTCTCTCTTAAAAAATGATATTTGATTGGAATATGTTTTGTGTTAGAGTGCATAACAAGATGTTTTGATATGTTTATAGCACTTGTATTTTCACAGTGTATAACAATGAGGTACAACATAATGCAACAACAATATACTATGCTTCTACTATAGATAGTGAAATGGAATATTTTTTTTGCTTAGCCATGACACCAAGCAATCTCCTAAGTAGAATGCTGCTCCACTAGTGCTTTTTCTGTCATCAATACTTCATGTCCAATATGCATCAATGAATGGATTTAGAGTGAATTTATTGCATTTTGGATACCATAATCCATAATCCATAGTAACTTTTAGATATCTAAGAATTATTTTTACTGTAGCACATGTGTTTCTTTTGGGGCTGATTGGAATCTGGAAACCAAACTTACATTCTGCATTACATATGGTCTTCTAGTTGTTACATATAATAAAATATCAATCACTGAATTATACATAGTATGATGTACTTCTAAATATTCATCATCTTTGCTCAATTTACAACCGGTGACCATAGTTGTACTGACATGTTTGAATTCTTCCATTTTGAACTTTTTCAACATCTATTTGATATACTTAGTTTGAGATATGAAAGTCCCTTTTTCATTGAGATACTTGTAAACCTAGAAAGAATGTTAGTTCTCCTACCATCAATATTTCAAATTCCTTCTTCATTTCTGAAGAAAAGTTTACACTCTGAATTTGTAGATCACTTCCAAATATGATATCGTCTACTTAGACTACAAAAGTGATCATATTTTTGTTTTCAATCTTTATGTATAAATTATTGTCAGTTCCCCCTCTTCTATATCCTTGTTACTTTAGATACTTGTCAAGTCTTGATAGCCATGTTCTTGGATCTTGTTTAAGTCCATAGAGTTCCTTCTTATGTTTGTAAACATAATTTTTATTTTCTTATAAGACAAAACCTCCAGGCTACTCAATGTAGACTTATTCTTCAAGTTCTCCATTAAGTAATGCATATTTTACATCCATTTTTTACACTTTAAAGTTCTTGTAGCATGAAAAATATAAAAACATCTCAATGGATTAAAGTCTTTCGACAGGGGCGAAAATTTATTCAAATTCAACACCTTCTACTTGAGCATATCCCTTGCATACTAATCTGGCCTTGTTTCTTGTCACATGACCATGCTCATTGAACCTTTTTTTTTAAATCCATTTGGCTCCAATAAGATTCATGCCCTTAGTTATTAGGACAAGTTTCCGAGTTTGGTTATTCTCTATTTGATCATGTTCACCATTCATAGGATTGATCCAATCCTCACTTTTTCTATCTTCTTTAAATATTTTGGGTTCTACTATCGAAAGTAGTGCTTGTTCTTCATCATAAAATAATTTTCTTCTTGTTTTTACTCCTAAATATTTGTCACCAATTATTTGACTTTCAGAATGGTTCTTTTGAACACACCTAGATGGTGTCTTTGTGTCTGATCTTCAAGAGTCTTCATTCTCATTTTCATGTGATTCTTATTTCTCTACTTTTTCATCTTCTTCTTCTTCAAAAACATCCTCTTGCTGTGAACTTTCTTCTTTTTCTTTATCATCTATTTCTTCATCATCAATTTCTTCAGCATACACACTTTTTTGGATTTGTATTATTCTTGGTTTAGTATCATCAATAGTTACATTTTTTCTATGATCTTGTTCAGCCTTATATTATAACATCTGTATGCCCTTTTGGTGGAGGAATATCCAAAAAATATGCCTTCATCTATTCTAGAGTCAAAATTCCCTAGATTATCATCATCTATTTTTATGTAGCATTTACTTCCAAAAACTCTAAAATATTTAACTGAACCTGGTCTTCCAAACCATAGCTCATAAGGAGTCTTGTCACTGCTCACTCAGAGTTGTCCTTTGTTTTGTACATAGACAACTGTATAAACTGCTTCTCTCCAATAGCCATCAGGAAGTTTTTCTTCATTAATCATAGTTATGGATGCTTCTTATACTATCATGTTCTTTCTCTCAACAACTCCTTTTTGCTAAGGGGTTTTTTTTGCTAAAAAATTCCTCTTGATTCCATGATCTTCACAAAAATCATTGAATTTATTTGAGGTGAACTCACCACAATTATCTGGTCTTAGAAATTTAATCTTGATATTTTCTTCATTTTCAACAAGTTCTTTGAAGGCTTTGAAATAGGTAAATGCTTATGATTTTTCTTTAATAAATGCCACCCAATTCATCCTTGTATAATTGTTGATTAATAACATAAAGTAATGTTCACCTTGAAAGCTTTTAATCCTTGTTGGTCCACAAAGATCATTTTTATTTATAATGGTGGATAGGTTGCATGCTCTTTGACCTTGAATCTTGTTCTTGTTTGCTTCACATGAAGAAAATTTCTACAAACATGATTTGGCGGTTTTATGATCTTTGGAAAATTCCTTACAACTCCCTTCTTACTAACTTTTACAAGATTTTCAAAGTTCAAGTGCCCCATCCTTCTATGCCATAGCAAACTTTCATCAATTTGACTCATATAACATTGTTCTTCATTTTCTAGAATATACACATTGCTTGTAGTTCTCATAGCAGTCCCAACAATTTTTCCTAAATCTTTTCTTATGATTTCACACGTCTTGGAATCGAATATACCTATGTTCCCTTGATCATTATTTTGACCCGCACTTAAAATATTAGGTATTAAGTTATTTACAAGCTCAAAACATTTTCACCTTTCATCTTGTCTCTAAGAACCAATGTACCCTTCCCAATTATTTTAAAGGATTGATTATCTCCAAAAGTGAATTTTCCTTTTTTATTTCTTTTTAGGCTTATAAACTTATTTGGGTCTCTTGTCATGTGTTTTGAGAATCCACTGTCCACATGCCATAGATTTTGTTTTTATGTTGCGCATAGAGCTATTGAATATTCCACATCATCCTTATTCTTCCAAAACTTCCTCTCCTCATTTCCTTTCCCAATGGGAACCATTAGTTTATAATTTCTAGCTATATGTCAAAAATTGTTACAAGCACAACAATTTCAAAAAAAGAGTTGTTGATGTCTACTTGGCACATAATCATCCCTACTTTCATTTTGAGAGAGAGAAACTTTTTTATTGTATTCCTTTACGACTGGTCTCATCAGTTCATGAACAAAACTTATTTTATATCCTTCTTTATTTATGAAAGAGGATTGTTCTTCCTTCTTTCCTTTGTCATAACCTAGTCCAGTTTTATTACTAACTGATCTTTGAAAACTTAGGATGTCATCCATAGTTTTGAACTTATTTTAAACGTTGATTGAAATGATTCTTCATTTGTATTCTTTCTAAACAAGATCAATTCAGCTTTAAAATTTTCTGTATCTTTCTTTCTTTTCTTGAGTTGTTGTTCTAGACTATTTTCAACCTTTTTGGCTTCTTGAAGCTTATTTTTTAAGTCAACAATTGAATCATTATTTTTCTCCTCAAATTATTTCATATGAATTTTTTATTTTTTGTACATCCTTTTATACTTCCCTAATTATTCAAGAGCACTTACAAGTTCTTGTTCAAGATATACCACACCTTCTACTTCCTCTTCAGGGATTTTGTTCTCTATTGCCATGAATAAAAGGTCTTCTTTTTGTTTTTCTTAAAAATAATTTTGTTATTCTTTGAATCTTTAGGGTGCTCATCATCATCTTTGTGTTTGAGATAAGGGAATTCAGAAGCAAAGTCACCAATTCCCCTAGTCTTAAAACATTTTAAGGGTAATTTCCCTTTGTACTTACTAGTACCTCTCTTAATATTTTTAACAGGAAGTGCTTGTTCATCATCATAATATTCTTATTGAATCTTTGTTTTAGATTTCTTAGATACCATATATGCTTTAAAAGTTGTTTCCTTCTTTTGAGATTTATTTTTCCCAATCCTCATTTCATAAGCTATGAGGATCCCATATAGTTCTTCCATGGTGAGTTTGTCAATATCTTCTCTATATTCTAGGGTGGAAATATTCGGATTGTAAATCATTGGAAGTGATCTTAGTACATTTTCAAGTATATATTTTTCTTTCAATTCTTCTCTAATCCCTTGAATTGCATTAACGATTTCATCAATTCTCTCAAAGTATTCTGAAATTTTTTCTTCTTCCTTCATTTTTAGACTTTCAAATTGATTTTTAAAAGTCTGGAGTTCGACCCTTTTTACCTTGATGTATCCTTCATAGATGGTATGAAATTTGTCCCATATATCCTTTGATGTTATGCAATGCATCACTTTGGCATAGACTATTCTCTCTAATCCATCCAAGATTGCATTAACAACTTTAGTATTGTATCCAAATTGTTTTATTTGTTCAATATCCGTGGGAAGAGATTTTGGATATATATACCCGGTTACTACAAACATCCAAACATCTAGTACAATAAACATTATATGGATTATCATCCTAATGCTCCATAAATCATAACATTCTCCATTGAATATTGGAACCTTGGAGGAACTTTTTACTTGTTGATCCATAGTGATAAAATATCTCTCTTCAAGTGTTTAAACTTTTAGTGAAGAGCCCGCTTTGATAAAATTGTTAGAAAATCAAGTAATACTGAGGGGGGGGATGAATTAGTATTAAGCAATGTATTTAAATTTTTATGTCTTTAAACAAATTCGACAATGAACACAGAACACAAAATATTATCGTGGATCCGCATTTGGCGAAACCACCAATACTTCCTATTACAACAAAATTATATTTACAAATAGTTTGCAAGAACCAACTTGTTGGATGCACCATCACCCAAGATTTTTAGCTACAACTAAAGAATGTACCAACACCCTATTTACCAGCAACAAATGGGAGGAGGCTATGACCCCCTACATGCTTGCAGCCTGTCCTTGTGCCTCCCAATCGCCCTTATATGATAATTAGATCTTTGAATTATGTACACCTTTAGATCTTCCAATTTAATGTACATAAACACTTTGTATGAAGGTTTGATTCCTTTCTTATATACCCTCGGGCATTCCTCTTCATATAACTGTCACATATATTCATTGTGACCCTTCACCAATCGACAAATCATAAAATAACATCTTCGTTACAAAAAATATGAATTAATAGCATGATAATGCATCACTCTGACTCTGACAGAAATCCTTCCACAATTACCTTTCTGAAACAAAATTTCTGCATTTATATTTCCACAAACTGTCCTTTTTCTTCCACAATTACCTTTCCACAATCATCCTTTCTTCATTTATCTTTATGCAAACTGTCTTTCTGCAATTAACCTTCTACAATCTACAGGAACTCCTTCCTTCCACAATTATGATTGCGGGGCTTCCTTTCAACTTTTTTGAACCAAGCTTCCACATTTACCCTTTCTGTAATGATCTTTCTGCAATCATCCTTTCTCCAATATGTAGGAACTCATTCCTTCCACAATTATGGGTTATGGGTTGTGGGGATTCCTTTCAACATTTTTGAAACATGATTCTGCATTTTCCTTTTCTGTAACAATATTTCTGCAGTCATCTTTTGCACAATATACATGAACTCCTTCCTTTCGCAATTACGGGTTTCAGGTTGTGGGTATGTATTTCCCAAATTTTAAAAACCTCTTCTGTAATTATGTGGCCACAACGTTGTTTTCATAGTCGGGTTGCATATTGCGGATGTGCCTTCCAACTTTTTCTAAAATGGGCTTCCACAATATCCACCCGCAAAACTCTTTTCGCAACTCCTTTGAACCATTGATCACTTGTGGAATCCTCCTCGTCCATTGATCAACTATCAAATGTGAAGTTTCACTTTGGTTCTCCACAAGGTTATCTTTTGTGCACATTTACTTTGTGGACCCTTTTCGCATATTCTATTTAAACGAACCAAATACAAACTCTATGGTTCTGTATTGATCTATGTTGCCAACAATGTCAATTTATTCAACAGTGGGTTAGTCATTTATGTGTTTAAATTTATATGTATTAGTGTTATAAGCGGTTGAGTGGGTAAAGGTAAAAGATAAGTATCACCTATATGGGATAAATAATTGTGTTTCATATGTGTTCCATCTATGTGCATAATTTAATATGTCCTATGGGTGCTTATATGTAGGTTAGGTATTCATGTGCATGAGTTAGACTGGTTTGTTCCTTATGTGTGTCACTTGAGTAGATTAGGTGATTATGTGACTGAGATTAAACAAGAGATGCATTTGGTGGTTAGGGTTAATAGTGTTAGTGGGTTAGGATAAAAAGGGCTTGAGTGCATAGTTGGTGAGTAGTGAATGGGGCTTATTAGAAAGAGATTGATATTTAGTTGTATTAGTTTATTATTAGGTGCATCAGTCACATTATTTCATATCAAATTTCATATAATTCGATTTTGGTAAAGAACATGTTGTAAATGTGCATTGTTGTGAACACAATATAACATTGTTAATTTAAAATTGTATATGCAATTGGATCATGGTCAAGAACAATGTATATGTACATCATTGTGCATTATTGTCATTACACAATGTTGTAATTGTGCCTTGTTCTCACTGTTATAATTGATATCTCCATGCAATCGTCCAAGCTATCAGACATTGAAAACATTACGCATAGAAATATTATTGGCCACGCATGTATGATCACACATAAGACTGAACTTCGAATATGCCAATATCCAATATGAAATATATATTATATCATGGAAGTTATAATAAAAAAATAGAATTCCTTTAGATGGCTTGGATATGTACATGTATCAAAAACATCAATGATGTACGTGTAAACAAAAGTACATCTATCCTAGTGACCACACATCAAAACTCTAACTTCTTCTTGTAAAAAGAAGTAGAGATTTATCCTAGAGTAAAACATCAAAAATCTAACTTCCTCTTGTTTTTTCTTGAGTGTGATGCATGTTTCCTTTGTCCATGACCATTGTTCATATCTGACGTCTGCAAGTCAAAGATCATATTTCTTGACCAGGTAATTAAACTAATATTGAAGCACTAACAAACTTAAAAATTTTAAAATATGACTAAATTACTTATAAAATATATTGTATCCATCTGGGGTATAGATTCATGTGGTGTCCTACTCCTTGCTGAAATCCTCTCTATAATGGTGCTCTGTGAATGAAATATACTATGTCAATTATCTCAACAATTATCAACATGAATGCATGAAAGAGTACTAAAAAATTTTGTAATTAATGAACATCTCACCCAAAAAATATGTTGTGGGACATGATACTAGGTTTCTTCTATATAAATAATAGTTGTAGGATGAACATAAACCTCATTAGTGTGCACTAATTGACTAGATTAAGGCTACATTCACCAAATGCTAAAATAGTTAGACATCATGCATATGCATACACAATACAAATGAACTGTACATGCACAAATATTCAAGTAGATACCTCCATGTGAATTATTACCATTTTAGATGCAACATTAATAATAGAATCAACATCCCCACTATGGTGTTTCATGGAGGGCTCTCCATCCTGATGTTGTAAACATGTGAAAACAAACATTAAAAAAAAACAAGTTGTGGAGTGAATTGAAAGTTAACCAACAACTGTCATTGAAGGCTATGTGTACATTACCGTGGAAGAAGTTGGTGCATGATCATGGACACTTCCTCCTTTTATAGAAGAGGTTCGTATGGTGTAGAAAAAAACCTTCTCTATGTTTGGACTATAAGGCGATCCAAACCAAAGCATTGGTGTAGTGATTTGCGTTGATTCCTGCAGTCATAGAGTGTTGTCATAGTTAGACATGGACATGGATGGATGAAATAATATGTATTAAAAAACTAACAAGTTGCAATATACTTACCTCTTCCTGGGTAATATCCCCAATGGGAGGGATTGCTACTAGCAATTTATTACCCCTGTATAGATCCATATAACACCTGAAAGTTTAAAAATTATAAATAGTAGCAATCTATACAGGAGTACAGTAAGAAAAAAATAATTTGAACAAGATTAAGTCACTAACCATGTACTTACATTCCTGAGGTAATCATAGAATCCATCTAGGGGGATTCACTCAAATAAATTTCTCCCACATCTTGTTAAGAATGTGATGCCTACAACTTCAAAAAATATAAATATTGGACCATCTAACAAATTAGTGAACTAACATGTATTGAAAAAATGACATGTATTAACAAAATAAATGTTGAAATTATGACCAGGTACACTACCATACCCTATAGAGGCATTAAGATCCTATAAAATTAAAAATTGCATATATCAAGAATCTTTTAATATGTGTACAATATGGAAAAAATAAATTCAATGACATTAGAGTTTTAACAATATCCCTACCTAAACGACAATCATTGTAGGGGTACCACATTTTGGTCCATGACCATAGCGATCTTGGCCATACACCATGCACACATGTGGCTTAATATGGGGTTCACAGGATGTCAGTTTATCCCCATCAATAGATGTTACTTTTCCATTGAAAGATGATGGTTGTACCCCACTATAGGAAAAGGGACCTACTTGGTCAATAGTTGTGTTGTGGTAGGAAATCATCTTATATAGCTTTCGAAACAAATAACGTGTCTGGTGAATCATATCATGTTCAAGAGGGATGTCTAGCCTCAGTAGCTGGATATGAGGAGGAGGTGTCTGTCAATTAGCATCTCTATGCCTAGCATTGGCATGGTTTTGGGGCATCCCCATACGAGTTCCTTGGAGCCCCAACATGTCGAAATAGTTGACATTTTTTCCAAACACAAACTTGACATAAAGTTTCAATAGGAATTATAGTGCTAATTCCATGTTTTTGTGTGGGGGAATGTCCAAAACCATGTACCATATGTCCATACAGTGATCTCTGATTGGTTGAAAAATACACCACTTGATTGAAATATGTGCTCAGCTAGTGTCTGGAATGGCATCTATCCCAAGAACTATAAATTATGAATATATTTGTGCTTGGTGATTTTCAGGTTCTTCACGTCATTGTATCTCAATCCATCGACATATTCTTACTGTATTATTTCTCTATATAATGTTATTCTATGCAATGCATCATTCGATCGACTGATAGTGTCTACAATAGAATCTAATGATGTTGACAAGGAGCAACATAGTTCATCTCCACCCCTCCAAGCAGCACCAATCTCTCTTAAAATCTCTGCATTTTGGTCCATAGTAGCCACTGCAATCATAAATATAATAAAAATATCATTAGAAAAACACACATGGTATAATAACATCTCTAAGCAATGAAAAATCTAAAGCTAGTGAACGATAAATAGCAACATGAACTATTTAAAATTGAATAAATTTTACACTAAAGAATAAACATTTAACATTTTTCCATCCTAAATTTATGTCATATATGTGTATTAATTTCAATTTCCAGATGCATATATTAAATGTCTTATTTGTATTTGTCAATTGTGAAGCTTCTCTACCATATTTTAAGGCTTGTATTATGAAGTTTCATCAAAACTATAGGGTGTTGACTAATTCCCTTCGAGGACCAACTCTAAGATTTTGGGTAGAGGCAAGGACTAGATCCTAGAGGAGGGGGCACATGGTTTTATTGATGAATAAAATCCCAATATATGTAAGGATTTTGATACATGTAATTATTTATTATAGCCTTAAATTTTTTGGACTCTATAGTCCATTTAGAATCTTTGTTTATATGTAATTTGGGGCATATATGGATTCCACTTGATGTTAGTTTAGTTGTATGCACCCTTTCTATATACACATGAGAAACTTGGCATATTTGTGTATAGTGGTTTGGGAACTAGAATTCAATAGAATTCACAATTTTCAACCTTTTAGGGTTGAAAGGTTTCCATTGGATTCCATCATGTATGACAAATATGTTATTGGCATATAATCAAACACATCAACCTCCCTATGTATCTTGATGTTGGTAGAGCCTATTGTTGAACTTCATTGTCTTGACCTTAACCAAAATCAGGGAAATTTTTAAGGGAAAAATTAAAGGGGTTTTAAGAAAATGAATGGATAATTTTTAATATAAGAATAGATTTTTATTTTTATTTTTACACATTATCCAAATAATGATTAAATTAACCGTTACCCTCCAACAAATCACAAATCCTGTATTGTAGGAAAATAGGGATTTCAAGTTAAAATTGGGTAAAATCTTGAATTTGTCCCTGCATTTTCAGTAATGTAGGCACATAGGTTTGAGTTCGCCCTGCATTTGGAGCAATGGAGGCACGTAGGTTTGAGTTCTCCCCAAATTTTTCCAGTTGAAATCGTGAGGACTGAGTTTGCCCCAATATTTTTATTTTTCCCCTAATTTTTCCATTTGAACATCGAGTAGTGGGCTCACCCCCATATTTTCAGCAGCAATGGAGGTGAGGAGTCGTTAGCTCGCCCCTAATGTTTTTTGGTAATGGAGGTATGGACTGGATATGCATCGTAGGGTTGAATTCTCCCTAAATTTTGGGGAAAATGTGGACAATGGAATGGTTTATGAATGTTTTTGTCTTTATAAAATGCCTCAAGGCTCAGCAATTCATTTCCAGAAAAACCCACATGAAGAATCATCTTGGCACTTTGCATGCATCTTAATTTGAATTGCAATTTGACAGTGGTTATCACTGAGTGGAAAATATCTGCAATTGTTTAACGTTCCTTGGGTTCTACAATCTTTCGAGAGGTTAGTGAGCCATTGTATGTACATATGGAGCCGTTACAGTAGGAATAACAATAAAAGGTGTTCAAAATATTTTTTCATTTATGCACCTAGTGCATTTAGTCTTTCTCATGTTTGTTTTCATTATGAATATGTAAGATTAAGAGGTGTTTTGAAATTTCCTACATAATGCAAATGTCTCTAAATTTTTTTGTACTTGTTTTATCTGGGGAGTCATTCTTAAGTCTTGATGCTGAGTTTTTCGACTTTCCAAGTCACTCCTGAATGATCATGTCCTAAATTACTCCCAAGTCCAAGTCTAACAACCTTTGGATTAATATAGATTGCACTTTTTTGGTTTGAATTCACAACAAAGACAACAATATTTGAATTTACTTCTTACTCTAAGCATCAGATTCATAATCCAGACCTTCATAAGGATCTTTATATAACAAAGTGCACTCATTTTTATACTTAACATTAGATGATATGTATCATTTAATGAATATTTACTCCTCCACATGCAACCTGAGTGAATTTGTTGGATACTTTCATGGAGGGTGATTTTGACAGTGCCTTGGGCCATGAAGGAACCAAGACCACTACGAAAAAAATCATAAGCAAATAGAAATAAAAAATTAGTATGTAGATAGTGAATACTTCTTAATACATGGTGAGAACACAAGCTAACTAATGAACATGTAATTGGGTTCCTTCCCTAAGCTAGTCTTAGCAAGCTACCTTGTCCCAAAAAGTTTTAAAAATAATGGTAGAGAAGATATATTACATCCTATGTGAAATTGGGTGTCAACTTTAGGACAGAGATAAGTAAATGGATAACAGACAAGATAAGTTAGATCTCAAACAAGGAGAAACAAGGGGACACTCTCAAGCAGCAAATTAAATACATTCTAGAATACCTAGTCAGCTACATGGGTAGAAAGGATGATACATATCTGGCTATATCTTATTGTTAGGAGATTTTGTAAAATGTTGTAATGAAGCCAATCCTAAAAAAACCCCTGTTTTTTCTATTCTGATAGAGAAAATATGCAAAATCCCTATTTGTAATATGTTCTAAGCCTTTAAGCTCAAATTTTCTAGCATTGCTACCAATTGTTAAATTAGGGATGTTGCTTCAAAGTTACTAGCATAAGGAACATCAAAAGATGTAGGAACCTATTCATGATTTGGAGTTCAAAGTTTCAAGTACCTATAAGGTATGTGAGGTTGTTTCATCTGTAATGCATTAATAACTTCTCCAAGGGAAGAGAATGACAATTTAATAGATTTTTCTTCTTCCATAGTTTGCCCACTAGCTCATGTCTTGACAATACATTCGCTTCCACCTAAATTAACCATCCACAACTTGCTTGTTATGGTGTATCCATCATCCCTCAAACCTCCAATGATAATCCTAATCAAGCTGAAATGAGCAACAACTCACATCAAGAAAAGCTTCCTGGTCTACATTTTCTTTACCAATTTTTGAAAAACTAAATTTCCCAGTAAGTGAAATTCTATTCAAAGGTGCCTGAATACTTCTAACCTTTAGTGTTATATCTAGATGTTTACATGTAATACATATATTTTTTATTGCATAGATGAAAAGAAGCGATGAATCAGATGGACTTAAATTTTTGTATGCTTTATGATTTTGTTGAGGATATCATTAAGAAAAACCACTACACAAAATTTAGTAAACATTATTGCAACTCACCTATGTGAACCGCTTGAAGCCTCATTGATGTTGTTCCATGAAGTAGATCTTGCTCATCTTCCTAGATGGTACAATTGAAATTATTTTTTGAAATCCATCACTACAACCTCATGCAAATTTTCAATCTCCACACCACTTGGTGCATACATTTGAATTGAAAGGCTATACTAAAACTAGGAAAGTTCATCAATCTATTCAAATCTTCAAATAAAATTTTGTGAGATTATAGAAACACATTTCAAACAATTATGAACATAAAATCATAAGAATGGATGGTGTTACCATGTTGCAGAGGGTTATGTTTTCATTGAGGTTGATGCACAAGCAAATCTATCAGAGATCCCTTGTAAACCTCTAGCATGCTAATTGTAAAGGTAAAGTTTAAACTACTGTCCAAAGAAGTATGACGAAAGAGTTCCTTGAATGTGTGAGGAACAACACTAGGACTATATGGTATTCCTTCCTGCAAAATATTAATCAATATGAAAGTAATTGCCTGGTTAATCTTCATGGGGTAGGCTTCATGAAATTTCCACGATACTTCAATTTTATGATCTTATCCAGTTGTGAGAATGCATTTGTAGATTGGTAAACTCACATGGAATCATAGTATATCCCTTGCAAAAAAAATGTCGATTACAATGTATTGGGCAGGTGCTTTTGAACTACAAATTTTGTTCATTCAATTCATGGCATTCTTGCAGAATCCTGGTGAAACTATGAGGGTAGTGGGTAGTTGGTTATTCCCTTCTGATAATGAAAACAAATTGGAATTTCTAGATTGAACTCATACTGAACTCAACTCAAAACACTCTATTCTTTAAGATAATATCTATCGAGCAACCCACCCTAAATCAAGGTTTAAGGGACAAGCTACAAGAGACAATGAAAAGTACTGTATGTTGTTGGAATGGTTAGTTTTTGGAAATTCATTAATCTTGAGCATTAGTTTAATTTTTTGAATGCTTCTATTAGGGTGTGCATCAACAAGCAAGTGTGAAATAACATCCATATTTAGATATCTATGAAGCAGGGGTTTCCTTTTACCCCCTACCGATGAATCTTAGTCTTGGATGCCCTGGGCTTCATGTAGGAGGATGCTTAGAAGTTGGTTGAGTTTAAACTATCCCTATGCCCATGGGAATACAAATTAGAAACTCTAATTTGGCTAATTACTTAGCTTTGTTTCCTTTTATTGATGAATCCATAATCAATAATATGGTGCAATGCCTCATGTTTGTGTGTTTATGCGTGGGCATAGGGACATTTATTGATGAACCTTGGACTTGGTTATTTTGTTATTATTGTGTCTATCAACATTTTAGAATTATGGTCAAATTTAAAATTAGCCAGCCCAATTTTGAACTCTACTAGTGCTTGTGGTCGTTATTTTACATGCCACTTTTTTTGTACAAAAGCCTTGTACATGTTGCTTTATTATAGTAAAAAAGGAAGCCTTTAATGGAAAAACAAGTACTTTCATGAAAAACAATGGTTGAACATAAAATCATAAGCATAATTTGTAAATTAAAAGTAGACACATAATATGCAACAAGATGTCTGTATAAAGTTTTCCCATTACACATATGTTTTCATACAACTTAGAACTACAACCACTATCATAATCTTGCACTTTTATGGTTAAATAAGAATGAAAACAAATATGAATTCTATCTCATGTCAACATTACAACATTCAAGTGAAGGAAGAGATATCACCAAGATGGTCCTTGGATTTGTCTTAACTATTAATACATACCTACCATTAGATCTTTCCAATTAGGAAAGGAGTTGTTTTTCAACAAGCATAATCACAAGCTGAAATATATTTCAAGCACAACTTTATGAGAATCTATCCACCACATTAATAATACAAGGTTTTTTCCTTTTATTCCTTAAAAAATGACACCAAAACTCTTGTGGGTAACCATAGGTATAGGATGGAGAAAGGAATAAAGAACAGAGTATAGAGGAGGATTTCCCATCTTTCAACTTTCTTTAGAGTTTGCTTGTTACCAAATATTTAGTATACTATGTCATTTGCAATGCTAGTAATACCAATTGCTCATGAAAGTTTTCAATGAGCCAATGAAGACATGATTTGCATGAGGTCTCATTGCTCATGTGTGAGTTCTTTGATTAGTAGAACAAAGAAAATTGCATTAGAAATACAAGGATTGCATATGTTATTCCACAACAAGCCTATTTCTGAATTTGTGGGAAACCATTAATTTTAGGAGGATAAAGGAGTGAGAACAGAGCTCACTTTCACACATACTTAATTTCCCTGTTATTATGTATGAAGTATTTATTATTATGTATTATTTTATAACTTTTGAAGTGAAGATAATTACCCCAAAACTATATCAATTTTACTATACACCTTGATCAACTTGTGTTGACGTTTCTCTCGAGCTCTAAGCTTTCCAATTGTTGTAACAAAGATGGTTGTAATAACAATACAAACAATTTTTATTTGTCTCCTTAAAAAGCCTTACCAAAAACCTGGTGGGAAGCCACAACTATGCAAAGGAGGAAGGAATAAGGAAATGATCTGGGAGCTTTTCCAACCATTTTACTTTATTTCAAGCTTCCTATTAATATTTATTTTATCATAATTATTTGAACTAATAATAATTGACCAAAAAGGACCTTAATGGGCCAATAAGGACGTTGAAGAGCTTACAGTTTTATGATTAATACAACACTTGTAGTTGTATTAAAATTATAAGGATTATGCTTACCAAGTCGTATATAAGTGTCTAACCTAAGGAATCCCATCCAATAAAATAATAAGTTGGAGGCACAGAGTGAGGGATGAAGTTAAAGGTTTATTAAAAGGAAAGGTTATTTGGTTAATATAGATCAAACTAAGAGTCTTCCAGCAGGCATAGAAAGGTTATATAAATGTTAAAAGTGTTAACCCCCTCCCTGATGTCATCTAATAAGTTAAGGTAGTAGTTCCTCTAAGTTGGTTAACTAAATTCTGGTAGGTGGATAGCATGCCTACTTTAGTCTTCCTAGATGAGAGGTTATCATTAAGTAGGGTAAGTTCTATAGGTAGGTAAATAAGTTGGTAGCACTAAAATGAAAAATAAGTAGGGACATCCTAACTTACCTATTATTTTCTCTCTTAGTTACAGGTATATTCCAACCCATTCTAAGATGTACTTAACCTCAGTGAATTTTAAATTCTAAAGACTGACTAAACATCAAGATTGATAAAATTTGTAAATGGGACCAAAATTTTTTAATAAAAAATTACATTGAACAAAAGACCATTAAAGGTATACTCTTCAAGTATGCATTACTATCTCTTTTCTTCAAATTGTTGTATGTAGGATAAATTATTCTGTTAGAATAATCAACCCATAGTTACCCATATTTGACATTAATTGATCTTTTTTGTCTTATTTCTAGATTCCTAGATTCCTCACTATGCTAGTTGGCTTCCACTTGCACCTAGAAGTCAATACATAGTAAAAATGGGTCATGGAGCACTTTGGAATCATCTTGGAAATTTTTTTTTAGCAACTTTGCTTTTATTGCTAGTTTTTAAAAGTGCAGTTCTACTTTTTTTTAAAGTGTCCTTGCTTTACAACAGCTTTAAGGAAAAAGGGAAAAGCTAGTCTAGGAGTAACTTCCTTGTTTTTTTCCCACATCATCTGCCTTCCTTTTCTCCAAACAATAGCATGGATCTGGTCTATTTCCGTCACTTATTATCTGGCCTATCTAATTTATCCAATTTGTGAGTATCTTCATAGTTTTGGAAAGTGTTTTATGCACCTATGGGGGTTTTGACTTAGTTTTAGTAAGCCTTCTTTTTGACCAATTCGAATAGAATCCTCATGATTTTGAATCTCTGATGTAATTATATATTTGGAAAGCCTATTACTTGATGAGGTTGGATTATGTACACTTATTCAATACAGGATTGTGTTATGCTCTAATTTCAGTCTCCTTTTGTGTGAATTTTGCATGTTTGATTAGCAAATTTTGTGAGTGTAATTGTTCTATCACTTGGTTTAAATTTCCACAAGGTATCAAAGCTTTTGTAGATTGATTTCCCTCCTTCCAAATTGTTATTGAAGGTTTAACATAATTGATAGGGAGCACATTCTGATGGCTGGAGGGCACAATTGTTGAGACATGGACCAATCTCAAAGGATAATCTTGACTCCATTCAATTTCTTTGAATGGAAAGATTATATGGAGATATTGTTGAGAGAGAGAGGTATCTATAGGGTTACCATGGAAACTGAGAAAGAGCCCAATGCAGCTGCAGAAAAAATAAAATGGCACAACAAGAGGGATGAGGCCTATGGTATTTTGTGCTTGAGCATTTCAAGAGACCTCCTCTTTCATATTGATGCATTCACATCACCTAATGAGGTATGGTAGAATATTGAAGATATTTTTGGAAAGACACATGAGATGAGAGGAAATCAACTTGAGAATGAATTGATCTCCTCGAGTCCCAGTAGATTCGAATCATTCCAGCTCTACTTTTCCAACTTTAAGGCCCTCATTTTGCAGATAAAATAGTGTGGGACCAAAAAGAAGAAAGATCAACTAGTCTTGACCGTACCCTCAAATCTTGGTCTTGACGACTCAATGTTTGTTTCGACCTGGAATATTCCTAAGCTTGTTGAGTTCATGGAATCCCTCAGCTAGAAGAAAGATAAATTGGTAATGATGGGCACCATCAAACCTTGTAAATACCAATCTTTCATTGTTGGAGACTAGAAGGTGGATTCAAAAGCCAAGAAAAAATATAAAAATCCACTTGATAAAAACAGCGACAAGTCAAAGTATCAAGAGGATCCCTCAGGCTCCAAGAAGAACTTCCAGAAGAAGAAGAACAAAGGAGAAATGAGCAAGTGCACATACTGCAGTAAGGTCTATTGTCCTAAGTGATCTTGTATGAAAAATAAAATTGACATGTTGTCCCAACTCCTCAAGAAGAGCAATATCTCCCTTCCTGATTGCTCAAAGAAGAGGGAAGGAGGATCAACATCAGGAGACAAGGAGAGAGTACATGCCTTGGTTGCTGGCCCCTCAAGCTCACCTAGCTTCATCATTGATTGTGGAGCTTCTAGAAATATGGTTTTGACAAGGGATGCCTTTTCCTCTCTTGAAATTTTGAAAGGTCCAAAAATTGTCTTGGGAGATGACTCTCTCACTGATAGTATGGGTAAGGGTAGGATTGATATTAACCATGGTTCTTTCGAAGATGTGTTGTATGTTCCAAGTCTTGCCTCATTGTATCAAATAAATTACACTAGGTCTCCAAATAAAGTCATATTCTCCCCCAATAAAGTTGAAATCTTATATATTTCGAATGGTAAAGTCATAGAAAAAAGGTGTTGTGGATCACACTTCAAAGGTATAGAAGTTTTACCATTTTCTACCATACTTAAACTCCTCTACTCTTCTCACCCATGCTAATGAGGCAAGAAAGATTTGGCATGAGAGATTTGGCCATCTTAACTATAAGTATATTTCTTATTTGAGTGGCAAAGATATGGTCATAGGGTTACCAAAGATTAAGTTTTCTAAGGGATTCTGCCAAGGTTGCATCATAGGAAAACACCCAGAGCACAAATATGAGAGAGCTAGTCATGAGAGAGCCTATGCACCTCCCGAGTTAATCCACAGTGAAATTGCTGTTCCATTCCCTCATATGTCCATGATTCAAGCCAAATATGCACTCACCTTCATAGATTACTTTTTCAGGTATTGTTGGATCTATCTCTTAAAGCACAAGTTTGAAGTTTTTGACCTCTTCAAGGTCTTTCGAGCCTTGGTTGAGAACCAGTCTGGGAGGATATTCAAGATCCTCAGATCTCACAATGGTGATGAGTATCTCAAGTCTGATTTCATACATTATTTCAAATATGTGGGTATCCAGATAGACCATTCTATTCATTACACACCACAACAAAATGGTGTTCTTGAGAGAAAGAACAGATCACTCAAGGAGATGGCAACTTGCATGATGGAGGCTAAAGCTTTGGCACCAAAGTTTTGGGCTGATGCTATAAAATGTGAATTCTCTATCCAAAATAAGTTTTCACATAAACATCTTGATGGTATTACTCATTTCGAAGGTTGGAGTGGGCACAAGCCAGATGTGACCCATTTCAGGATTTTTGGCTCAAAGGCTTGGGCTAGAATTACAACTGAAAAGAAAAATCATTTGAAACCCCAAAGCCAGGAGTTCCTATTTGTTGGTTATTCTAAATATTCAAAAGGATACAAGCTGATAAACTTGAGAACTAACAAATATTGCATTGAAATAAGTGTTCAGTTCGAAGAAAAGCCTTTAGCAGCAATTGAAGTTGGAGAGTCCTCCTCATCACCGCAACCACTAATTGTAAGTGAAGAGACTAATGAGTTTGATGATTATGATAGGTATGATAACAATTATTTAATTGAATATCCTAACAGTCCTACAATACCACAATGGGATGCAAGAACCATTCATGTAGCTGGGGAACTAGCTAGGAATCCTAGTGACACTAGGAGGACTAGATCTCAATTTCAGAGTGCCCTTTGTGTGAAAGATCCAATATTTATTGAGAAGTGTTATTTGATGGTTGAATATGATCCTTAGACATATTAATATGCATCACATGATCCAATATGGAAAGCATCCATGAAGGAATAATTCAGCTCGCTCAAGAAGAACAACACATGGAAGCTAGTTGATCTCCCCATAGGGAGAAAGCTAGTAAAGTGTAAGTGGGTATTTAAAACTAAGTTTGATGCTGATGGTTCACATTTGAAATATAAGGAAATATTGGTAGCCAAGGGATACTCACAATTACATGGCATTGATTACAATGAAACCTTTGCACCATTGGAAAAGATGGAATCCATAAGGCTAGCTATAGCCATTGCAGCTTCAAGGAAATGGGAGGTACATCACATGGATGTGAAGTCTGCACTTCTAAATGGATATCTGAATGAAGAAATTTATATGCAGCAACTAGAAGGTTTTGTTTCTAATCCATATTTAGTGTGCAGTTTAAATAAATCATTATTTGGGCTCAAGCAAGCCCCCAGGGCTTCGTATGCCAAGATTGATGGCTTTCTGTTGTCACTGAGCTTTGTTCGATGAAAGTATGATCCTAATGTCTATTTGAATACAATTCGTGGTTCTTTGATGATTATTTTTTTATATCTTGATGACCTGCTAATTACAGAAAGTTAAGATAAAGATATTGCCTCCTTAAAAGATGCAATGAACCATGCATTTTCCATGACATATTTGGGATTGTTGAGCCAATTCTTGGGTCTTAGAGTTTATCAATCCCAACATGGAATCAAAGTTCATTAGTCCAAGTATGCTTCAGATATGCTCAAAATTTTCAGAATGAAATATTGCAAGCCAAGAAAGACTCCATTCCTCTTAGGAGTTAAGCTTGAGGAAGCAGGTTCTTCTCCTTTGGTAAATAACAGAGTGTATAGGAAGTTGATTGGATGTTTTATTTATCTTACACATACTCGACCTGAATTATCTTATGTATTTAGTGTGGATTCAATATACATGGATCAGCCTCATGAGATCCATTGGAGAGCATCCAAGAGGATCCTAAACTTTGTTCAGGGAACAAGAACTCATAGGATTTTTTATAAAGCAAAATCTGACTTAGAGCTAGTTGGATTTACAAACAGTGATTAGGCAAGTTACAACATATATCAAAATTCTACTTCAAGATATGTGTTCATGCTTGAATATGGACCAATAATTTGGTCAAGTAAGAAGTAGAGTGCCATAGCACTCTCATCTATAGAGGCAGAGTATAGAGGAGTTGTGAATGCAGCTACTCAATGTTTGTGGTTGCAGGGGATACTTGGAGAATGTGGATTTGAATTAGAGTTTTCCACTTTCATCTATTGTGACAATCAAAGCACCATTTGAATATCCACTAATATGTTTCAAAGAAAATGAACCAAGCACATTGAGATCCATATGCACTATATTAGGGAGCTTTTGCATGATGGTACCATTGCTCTACTCTACTGCACATCTTCAAAGCAAGTAGCAGACATCTTCACCAAGGTGTTTTGTGAGAAGACCTTCAATAATCACAAATAACTATTGGGGATTTCTGATCATGTGGTGAATCATGATTGATAACAATATTCCCCCCCAAAAAAAAATTATGTCCATGTTTAAGGGAGGATTTTCCCAGTGGGTTTTTGCCTCTTTCCTTTGTTGTATGGACATGTAGTATGTAAAGGATGAATAAGACTTATTTCTATGCTCTATAGTTTTCTGATATCTACTCATAAATTTAGGATTAAGGGGGGGTGTTATAATAATCAACCCATAGTTACCCATATTTGACATTAATTAACCATTTTTGTCTTATTCCTAGATTCTTAGATTCCTCACTATGCTAGTTGGCTTCCACTTGCACCTAGAAGTCAACACATGATAGAAATAGGTCATGGAGCAATTTGGAATCATCCTGGAAATTTTTTTAGCAGCTCTTCTTTTATTTTTGGTTTGTAAAAGCGTAGTTCTTATTTTTCTGAAAGTTTTCTTGCTTTACAATAGTTTTAAGGCAAAAGAGAAAACCTAGTCTACGAGTGACTGCCTTGTTTTTTTCCCACATCATTCTCCTTCCTTTTCTCCAAAAAAAACCATGGATATGATCTCTTTCCATCAATTATTAGTTGTCCTATATTATCTATCCAATTTGTGAGCATCGTCATAGATCTGAAAAGTGTTTTATGCACCTATCAGAGATTTGACTAGTTTTAGTAAGCTTGCTTTTTTACCAATTCGAATAGCATCCTTATGATTTCGAATATATTATTTAATTATATATTTGGATAGACTATTACTTGATGAGGTTTATTGATGTACACTTATTCAATACAGTATTGTGTTATGCTCCAATTTCAGTCTCCTTTTGTGTGAATTTTGCATGTTTGATTAGAAATTTTGTGAGTGTAATTGTTCTATCACTTGGGTTAAATTTCCACATATTCAACTATGTAGGACAAGAGTTGATTGGTGTTTTATTATTTTCATTCTAGTTGTAGGGAAAATTCTTTGAGTGCATATTTGTATATCATGTAGATGGAAATTACGACATGGTATCAATGCTATGCATCTCAGATTCTCTGTATTTGTGTTTGGCATGAATTGCCATTAGTGAGAAGGCATTGTTGGAGGATCCTAGTTGGTGTGATTCCCAAAAGATTATAAAGGTTGGAGTGATTTGTTCCTATGACAGGTTCCAAGAATTGTGTGATGTTGTAGGTGAGATGTTGGTGTTTAGTTTTAGTGATTATAATGGATTTGTTATCTGAGATAGGTTTATTGAACCTATGATAGATGGATTTAATTGGTCCATTCATTTGTTGAAGTTTGTTCTATGTTTGCAAGATTACTAATCCTAATCTTACAGTAGAGTTTGAATACAAGTGGTGCTTTCAACTTTGCATGTTGAAAGTGTTGATTGCAGATGATGTTGGGGATAGACCTTTGGGAGGTGTAGCTAGCAGGACAATTGGAGTCAGTGACAATGTAACTAAGAAATGCATACAATGGGGTACTGAAGGGGTTTCTTTATATAATTCCCAAGTTTAATGCTTGTCCAAATCTCTCCTTGAATGAATTAACCACCCTAGATTATGTGTCATGTTTGTTCCCACCTGTTGTGAGAGTTATGGGTTTTTTTGTTAATGCTCTCTTGAAATGGTTCCTATGGTAAAATTCATGAATTATATTAGCTAGATTGATGAGCCTGCTCTAATGAAATTAAATCCATTACTTTTGTAATATCTACCTCTTCTTTTAATATTTGTTTATATTCAGACTCTGTATGTCTACAAAAGCAACAAATTTACTTATCCAATTGAATGCCCTAGTAGTTTCCCCACTGGTTGCTTCCCATTTTGAACTATGTGACTGTACTTGACCTCATGTATATCCATATTGATGAAATTCGTAAATGGGACCAAACGTTTTTAATAAAAAAATACATTGAACAAAATATCACCAAAACTATTCTCTTCAAGGCTGCATTGCTATCTCTTTTCTTTAGATTGTTGTATGTACGATAAATTCTTCAACTATGTAGGACAAGATCTAAGAACTATGTGACTACAAGGATAAATTCTTCAACGATGGAGTGATTTGTGCCTATGACAAGCTCCAAGAACTGTGTGAGGTTGTGGGTGATATGTTGGTGTAGTTTTAGTGATTATAATAGAATTGAAGAATATCTAGATTATAATAATATAGTTTTAGTGTACTTGACCTCAGGTATATCCAGATTGATAAAATTTGTAAATGGGACCAAACTTTTCTAATAAAAAACCACATTTAACAAAAGATCATTAAAGGTATACTCTTAAATTCTACATTGCTATCTGTTTTATTTAGGTTTTTGTATGGAGGATCAATTCTTCAACTATGGAGTGATTTGTGCCTATGATAGGATCCAAGAACTGTGTGAGGGTGTGGGTGAGATGATGGTTTAGTTTTAGTGATTATAATAAAATTGAAGAATATCTAGATTATAATAATGTAGTTTTAGTGTAGTTTACCTCAGGTATATCCAGATTGATAAAATTTGTAAATGGGGCCAATTTTTTTTAATAAAAATCTACATTAAACAAAATATCATTAAAGGTATACTCTTCAAGTCTACATCGCTATCTCTTTTATTTATATTGTTGCATGTAGGATAAATTCTTCAACTATGTAGGACAATGTCCGAGAACTTTGTGACTGCAAGAATAAATTCTTCAACTATGGAGTGATTTGTTCCTATGACAGACTCTAATAACTGTGTGAGGTTGTGGGTGAGATGCTAGTGTAGTTTTAGTGATTATAATGGATTTGTTATTCGAGATAAGACTATTGAATCTATGATATGTTAATTTCATTGGTCCATTCATTTGTTGAAGTGTTTTCTATGTTTGCAAGATTACTACTCCTAATCTTAGAGTAGAGTGTGAATGCAAGTGGTGCTTTCAATTTTGCATCTTGAAAGTGTTGATTGCAAATGATGTTGGGGATGGATCTTTGGGAGGTGTAGCTAGTGGGCCAATTGGACTCTGGAGTCAGTGACAATGTAACTAAGGAATGCTTACACTGGGGGTGCCAAAGGGCTTTCTTGATAGGATTCCCAAGGTTAAGTCTTGTACAAATATTCTCCTTGAATGAATTAACCACCCTAGCTTATTTGTCATGCTTGTTCCCACTTGTTGTGAGATTTATGGGTATTTTGTTAATGCTCTATTTAAATGCTTCAACTAGTAAAATCTACTATGATGAAAGTAAATCCATTACTTTGGTAATATCTGCCTCTCCTTCTAACATCTCTTTAGATTCAGACTCTTTATGTCTGCAAAAGAAACAAACTTAATTATCCAATTGAATGCCCTAGTTGTTGCCCCACTTGTTGCTGCCCATTTTGAACTATGTGAGTGTAATTGACCTCAGGTATATCCATATTGATAAAATTTGTAATGGAACCAACATTTTTAAATAAAAATCTACATTTAAGAAAATATCATTAAAAATATACTCTTGAAGTATGCATTTATAGATCTTTTCTTTAGATTGTTGTATGCGGGATAAATTATTCAACTATGTAGGACAAGAACCAAGAACCGTGTGACTACAAGGATAAATACTTCAACTATGGAGTGATTTGTTCCTGTGAAAGGATCCAGGAACTGTGTTAGGTTGTGGGTGAGATGTTGGTGTATTTTTAGTGATTATAAAAAAATTGAAGAATATGCAGATTATAATAATGTAGTTTTAGTGTACATGACCTTAGGTATATCGAAATTGATAAAATTTGTAATTGGTGTTATAGCAGATTTAACCACTCTAGGTGAATGACACTTTGTACGACCTTCCCTTGTCCCATTGCAGACTCCTTAGACCCCATGGAACATTTTTTTTCCTTTGATGTTTCCTTGATCATCCTTAAAAACATATGAAAAATGATATATGCGGCTTTTAAACCAATAAGCGCGTACATACATGGGTTTGACCCATATAACGACGTACATCGGGATGTGTGCACAATCCAAATCCTTTTGGAGTTTTCCTTGACATGGATCTGATTCATCTGACTCCTGGCCTTCCATATGCCTTGAGATCGCTCGGATTCGACCTTTCATTATCCCTTTGAAAGCGATATAAGGAACCCCTTGGTACATTGAAGGAGAAGAAGAGAGAATTGAGAGAAAATAAACTATAGTCCATTGTTGCCCGAACTTATGCTTGAGTCTGCATCCCTTTGTCCCTTGGAGCACTTTTGTGTTCTTCCCAAGCTTTCCTTTTGCTTGTGAGGTTTCTATTGAGAGATGGAGGATTGAAGTGGTGGAGGCCCAAGTGGGGGATTCAGTTTCTCCAGTTCGCAGACATGCCTTCAGAGGTTGTATCTATCTTGTAATCTCTGATTTATACTAATAGAAATATCTTTTCCTGTCCAATGATGTGTATTTGAATGAATATTTTATCCATGGGAATATTTCAAATGCTTTTAAATTATTGATTATATATCCTAGAATAGATCTAACACCATGATATATAGTATGCTTGTATTGTTTACTTGTTGTTAAGGAAGTAATATATCAATTCAAGATGAATATTGGAAAGCTGAACAGGGATCTACTTCAACCGTCTGGAATCAGGTACGAGGTCTGATCCTTTAGTGTTAGACATTTAATTAATATTTCATATTGGAAAAAATTGATTTCTGGAGTCAAGCTTTCTGTCGTGGTACCCCAAGCCATAGGAATTTCTCTCCGTAACAAATGGAACCAAACTTTTTTAATAAAATACTACATTGAACAAAAGATCATTAAAGGTATACTCTTCAAGTCTGCATTGCTATCTCTTTTATTTAGATTGTTGTATGTATGATAAATTCTTCAACTATTTAGGAAAAGCTCCAAGAACTATGTGACTGCAATGATAAATTCTTCAACTATGTAGTGATTTGTGCCAATGACACGCTCCAAGAACTATGTGAATTTGTGGGTGAGATGCTGGCGTAATTTTAGCGATTATAATGGATTTGTTATCTAAGATATGACTATTGAACCTATGATAGGTTGATTTCATTGGTCCTTTCATTTTTTTAAGTGTGTTCTATGTTTTCAATATTACTACTACCGATCGTAGAGTAGAGTGTGATTGCAAGTGGTGCTTTCAATTTTGCATCTTGAAAGCGTTGATTACAGATGATGTTAAGGATGGACCTTTGGGAGGTGTATGTAGTACACCAATTGGATTCAGTGACAATGTAACTAATCCATTCCTAAAATGGGTTAATCTAATATCCCATATCATATCCCATAGATTCTAATTCCCAACAAAGACTTGATACAAAAAATTGACAAACTAGGTGCTAGGAAATTACTAGTTTTGACTGGAAGGACTCAAACTGAAAGGGATTATTCTCAAAAGGAACTCAGAGATTTGATACCACTGTAATGATATGAATTCTTATATTCATATCATATCACTAATATTTCTGAAAACTTAATTAAAATTTCTAATATGAAACTTGCAGGCACTCAGTAAAATTTCAGACTAGGAGAATGAGGTGTTTTCCTGAGAAATTCATAAGTATGGAAAAAAGGAAGAGGGAAGCAACCAAATTAAGATTCAGAAAACTGAATTAATATTCCATAAAACATTTATATTGTTTACCATTCATATTTTATATTCCTTTATGGGGAAACTTAATCCCCCCCTTTTGGGTCACCCAACCGTGAAACTAGGAAGAATTATTCAGTCCTTTCGACCAGGGGATTGGGGAAAGGAAAATTGATATTGTATTAAATTTATAAAGTATAAAATTAGGTTCAGTACATTTCAGGACAGTTCTGGAGAAGTTGGGAGAGTTTAGGAGTGATTTGGGAATTTTAGGCAATTTTGGACTAGAGAAGTCCTACACAATGGAGGATGCCAAAACAATGTAGGGACTCAATGAATTTTTGATATAGGATATTTATGGATATATGGGTCTTTCTGTGATACACATAAACTTTCATAACTGAAATTGAATTTACAAATCTCATATAATTGCAGAAACAGTAAGACTAGTTAATTTTAACTAGTCATCTAGTTAAGGTGCTTAATATAGCATGAAATTCATAGCATAACGACTTCAGTTCTGAAAAATAATTTTAAAAGTGACTAATAAAGATTTATTTAACATATTAAACCTTTAAAACCCATGACCATGTCCCTTTATCACTCATTATTACACTAAACTGATCAAATTTCCCATTTCAACGACAATTTAAGATTATACATGGGAAAACAAAATATGTAGCTTTATGGACAAAATTATTGAGACCTAGAAGATATAAAAAGAAAAATTTATAATCTGATGCACATTAAATAAAGTGAAATGACTGAACACACCATGAAAGGATTCAAAACAATGGGCAGTAGGCCCAAAATCAGACAGGAGACTAGCTGGGAGCGTAGGTAAAGCTTGGGATTCACTGGAGCTATACTTTTATGAGATCGAGGCTGAAATAGATGAATTATATGACCTCATTGGTTGAAAATTATGTACTCCATACCTTCAATGAGAAAGGAATGGGAATGGACGAGTGGGGGAGGAAGGATTTGGGGCTCATCTCCCAAAGTATGAGGTACATCACTGATAAACTATGCTTCACATAAGCATGAACCAATAATTCATCAAACAAACTGAGTAAATGAACTCCACTTATATTTTTATAATCTTCAGGTGACTTGTTGAGTAGGTAGGTGACCTGTGAGAGAAATTCATCCTCATAGAACCCTAACCCTAGCCACATATGTGCCCTCCTTGAGTAATTAGAAAGTAGGGACCCTTGTGAGTTGTTTTCCTATCCATGTCATTCATAAAAATTAGCAAATGCACCCTCCTTAGTCAAATAGTTGATTCTTTTATCTATGACATATTTTCTTTTTTCCCCTGCTTTCATGACTGAGTCTTCAAAAGGAAACTACGCCCTCCCTTGTCAATTGTTTCCTCTTTTGTATCTGATTGCTTTTGTCATTGCTTTTTGGAACTTTCCCTTTTCTCTCTGACTTGATTTTTTCATAGAGTTCCACTTTTACTCGTTGGTAAGTTGCCTTGCCAAATTCTCCCTCTTGAGATGGCAAGCTCAATTCCACATGTTATTTGCACAATAATTAGTTAATGGAAATAATTAAAATTAAGTACATGCCTTAATAATAATTATTTAGAAAAATTTCCCTATGCTAATTAATTAATTTCTCATTGTCCCCCTAGGTGTTTAGCAAGTTCCACACATTTGGTGGTCAAAATGCGGGGACATGATAGTCCTCCCCTCCCAAATCTTCTTGTCCTCAAGCAAAAGCACTGCAAAGTGCTACAAATTGGTCCAATATGTAGGAGAACTGGACCATGAACTCATGTGTAAAAAAAATTGACTTGCTCCATCAAGCCATCATGTAAATTTTCTTCAAAAACAAGCAAATCCAGGGTCCCATAGCTTGCATTGCACCCCCTTTAGTGAGAATTCCTTCCAACACAACTTATCAAACAAAAATATGCATGGGTCCCATTTATTCAACTGTAAATATCCAAATAATGCTGGGAGAATTGCTTCTCATTGAGATCTAGGAGCTAGAGAAATATTTCACACTCAAAATCTTTGACAAAATATGCAAGATAACAACAAAAGAGACTGAAAATAGCTGGAATAGAACATGTGAATGGTGCTAATAATTGATCATCTCATACAATACATCTTTTACATGTTATGGTACATATTTATAATACATTGGGGAAAATTCATGAGCCCTTGGAGCCCATGTGAATGCGTACAAGTATTAGGATAGGATTTGACCACTAAACTCCCCTAGGTTGACCAATAGGCCCCAAAACCTAACCAAACTGTCATGAAACCATGTGTGAATAGGTAAGAAACATGTGTGGCTTATAAATGAAGGAATTTAAGCATGGGACAATGCATGGGTGAGTGGGATATTCCCTAGGAGCCAAATAAATGACCAAGGAGACCACAAAACAACCACATGCACACACTAGCACCCCTAGTCAAAGATGGATGTGGTTTACAATTAATGAAGGCTCATGGATGGAAGAATGATCAAAGTGGAGTGCCTCAACTGTCAATTATTGATCCATAATCACCTATTTGACAAATATTGATTAGTATAGCCTAAGTTAGACCATAGAACATAGTGCACGGAAAATGATCATGTCTCCTAGGTAGATCATCATTGTACTAAGGTAGATTATTTCTCTAACACCCCCCTTAAAACTAACTTAGTACAACTTATTCAACATGATTTATTAAGGCCTTGGAAACTAAGGCACAAGTCACCTTTTACAACAATATTTTATTAATCCATGTAACCGAGGTAAGGAGGAAAACCTCATGGGACAAAACCTCCCCTTAAAAATGGACATGAAAGAGTTGAACAAAAATTTCTTCAATGGGTCCTCTTCTTCAATTGAATGAGCTGAAATAATAACATCTTGGTGATGGACTTGGTGAAGATGTTGTGGATGCCAAGATCATGCATCAGTGCATCAAAGTGTTGTAAACAAAGATCATGTGGAGAGGCCCTTTGATGGTCATCATTTGATAATGGAGTGGAATCATAAGAATATATTTTGATGCATGAATTCTATGATATAATAGCATAATCAACCATGGAAAATATATCTATGCAAACTCTTTCCAAAATAACATCAAAAGATTCAACAAAATCTGCCTCTTGTATAGTTGTCATATCATGAATAAAACCATGAATCTTCTTCCCAATTTGATGAATCACCTTCATAACTCTGTAAAAAATCTCATGAGACTCTGAAATATCATAATATATGTCATGTACAACATAAAATATCAGAAATATGGTGTCTCCATGAGAGAATGGTTCCATAGAGAGAGAAGAGTGAGCAACTAGTTCACAATTGCAATTGAGCGAACCTGGAGGGTCTGAAGATTTGATATTTGAACCATGGGTGGAAAAATAAAGTCCAAAAATATGGAACATAAGTCCCATGAATTCCAATTATATTTCTGTCCAACCAATGAAATGCATACAAGACATAAAAACAACACATACATGTGACATAGTATTGGAAATTAGGAAATTTTGAGAATTTCCAACTAGTGAACTTGAGGGTTGTCGGATATTTTGGGCATGAAATGGATGGGGGAATGAGTCAATGACTATAATAGGTTGTATATAATCCTATATATCACCTTCATAATTATAATGGTGAATATCTTATTGGATTGGTAAAGAGATTTCAAAAGACTCATTAGAAACTAGCAAAAAATGACTAGTTTTGGGAGGAAGCTTTGGAAAATTGATTAGGGTTTTTTACAAGGGATGGAGGATTCAGATTCTGATATATCAGAAGGTAAATAAAAAAAAAAACCATCAGAAACATATATATCAGAAATTGGTTTTACCCATGCACTCAATGCATGCTCAGGCTTACCACTTCCTTGCTTGCACTCCCATCCTCTTACAAAATATGGAAGATCAATATGGTTCCGCTTAAGGAGTTTGGTCATGATGTCCATATTATTTATAAAGCAAGATATTTCAAGATGTGAACCTATGAAATAACCACATGTGGGTCTCTCTCTCTCTCTTTTTTCTCATGGATCTCAAATTCCCATCAGTAGAACTGGAGCTTTCTGAACTTGATTGCTTTTTCTCTTTCTCTTTTTGCTTCAAATATTTATTCTTGCTTTTGTCTTGATTTTATGCACCAACAGAAATGTATTTTTATTTGGTGGATTTGATAGTACCCCTTTGTATGATATTGTACTACTCTTGATTCGAAGACTCCATGAAATCTTATAGCACAAACATCTTCCAATTTCTAGTTGTAAGCTTTCTTGAGTTGGATGTCAAAACATACACATAATAATCAGGCCCTAGCTTAGAAAGGATAGAAAATATAAGATGATATAATTTATTCTCTAGGCCACACTGTTTCAGCTGAATTAATAGTGCTTTAAACTTGGTAAAGAAGTATTCAATGGTCTCATAGTGAGTTGGGCTCAGAGATATTAGATCATTCTCAAGTTGATGGCCTCTCATTCCATCTGTCTTCCCAACTAGTGACTCAATATTGAGCCAAAATTCATTGGATGTGACAATAATTTCAAATTTAAAGAGGAGATCCCTCGAAGTGCTGATACAAAGCATACCAAATGCTTCATCAAACCTATTAAAATACTTAGCTTTCTCCATAGGAGAATTTGGCTCGATTTCAATTCCCGTCATGACTCTATAGAGGCCCTTGGACCTCAGCTGGATGACCATATCAACCTTTTATTCAAATTAATTGAAAGGAGTAATAAATTCTTGATTCTGGTCCATTCTTCTTGAGCAACCTGTGACAAAAATGTTGTAAACCTACAATGAAAACACTCAGTTTTTCTGGAAATATTCCCTAAACAACAACTCAAACCTCTCTATATTTGTTTGCAGAAACAACTATCTCTGATACCATGTGAGAATTAATTATCAATGAGATCTAGGAGCTATATCAATATTCACACTTGAATTAATTTACAAAATATGCAACATACCAACAAAAGAGACTGAAAATAGATGGAATAGCACATGTGAATGGAGATAATAATTGAGCATATTATTAGATGTTAGGGTGCATATTTATAATACATTGGGGAAAACGTGTGAACCCTTGCAGCCCATGTGAATGCATATAAGTTCCAGGATAGGATTTAACCTCTAAACCCCCCTAGGTTGACCAATAGGCTCCCAAACCTAACCAAACAGTCACAAAACCATGAGTGAACATATATGAACATGTAAGAAGCATTCTTGGGTCATAAATGAGGGAAGGAAATCATGGGAGAGTACATGGGTGTGTGGGAGAGTCCTTAGGAGCTAAATAAATGACCAAGGAGACCACAACATAGCCACATTCACACTCTATCCCCCCTAGTCAAAGATGGAAGTGGTTTGCAATTAATACAGGTGCCTGGTTAATAAGACATAATCACCTATTTTACTAGTATTGATCAGTATAACCTAAGTTAAACCATAAAACATAGCACAAGTCAAATGATTATGTCTCCTAGGTAAATCATCATTGTACTAAGGTAGAATATTTCTCTAACAACTGCTACTCCCTTTGGAAATCTGTCATTCCCAAGAATGCCAGGGGCCCAATGTATTTTCTTCCTCATTCCACACATCAGTAAAAACAACAAAATTCCATCTTCATAGAAGATCAAAATCATGATGTGGAAATCATGCCACAACACAGAAATTTGAGAACTCCCCATGCAACATTGGAGATATGTAAGTCTTCTTGTCATGTCCAAAATTTTGCATTGGGTAACAATGGTCTAATAAAGTTATCCATATTCATGAGAGTTTTTCAAATTGATGCCAAGGTTCAAATAATTTCCAAGGATAAAAATTACTAGTTTCCTAGGTTGGGGGTGGAAGCTTTGGGATTTGGAATAAGGGGGACAATAAATGATGTTTGAACATTAGAATGGCATAAATATTTAATAAAGGAGATAAATAAATAAATACAAGGGAAAATCAAAGAAGCAATTGATCATGAAAACACATGGAGGATGTGGGACCCACACAAGCTATATTTTCTATGCTACATTCCCTAGCTTTTGGAGCTAGAGAGACATTTGGACTAGATACCCTAGCTCTTGTTAGGATATTTAGACACTTAGGAGTTAGTTAAGATCAACTTGTGTAATATATCCGTTAGGTAAAAGTGTGTTTCTTTAGTATGCATTAGTATGC
>LPNX011152123.1:519164-534383 GCA_001517045.1 Pseudotsuga menziesii | reverse complement strand
CCGCTTCCTTTGGGTATTTTGCCACCGTAATGGTTTGATCGAGGCATTGGATTTTTTCCTATTGGTTTGTCAATTTAAGGAGAGTGAATCCTAATTATTCTAGTCACTCATGTACTTTTGATCCAGCTTGACTGATCAGACAAACCGCAACCAAGTACAGACCATACACACTGGAGTCTTTGTTACTTTTAGTAAATTTTAAAGGAGGTGTTCTTGTTAAAAAGAAAACCCTCCAGGAACCTCTTTCGGTCCAAGTGGACCTCAATAGAGGAATCAAGAAGGGGTTAATTTTATTATGATTACTAAAAAAAAATGATGATAGTAGATGAAGCATAAAAAAATAAGCAAACCACAATTTTCTAATTAGACTACCACGACACTTTCTTCACCTTTTGGCTCAAAAGGAGGCTCGTGGGGTAAGTATTAAAATTACTTTGAAACAACCAAATATGGAATATGGAAAAGATTATAAGTCAAATTATACTGCCGTGTAGATTAGACCTACACTAGATTAAATAAAAGATGAACAATAAGTAACAATGACACAGACGCAAATCCCCCCAAGGGGGATGGTGAATAGGCTCAAAAGAGGCTATTCGAAGAGATTTTCCTTTATATTAGCAGAGATTACAATATAAGCAAACTGAAACTAATCCACTTGGTCCTTATATGGAATGAGACCAAATGTTTGCAAATTGCTAAAATTTGAAATTTTTAGAAGACGGAGACCCCCTAGGGTGTTTTGAATGGTCCAAAAATGATTTCCGGACAGCGCCTCCTCCTCTTTTCTGTTACACGTACTAAAAACCAGAAATCTTATCACGGTCAAATATGCCCAAAAGTACTTTTGGATGAACAAAAGTACTTTGAAATTACTTTGAACAAAAGTACTTTGAAAGTAGTTAAAAACTAGTTTCAAAAATTCTAAGTTAAAACTAGTTTTAAAGAAACGAAAAAAGAACCAAGGAAAGCCAACTTTCCTTGGGATCTTGGCCTACTTTTGGCACAGAAAATATGAAGTACTTAAATTGCTGAATATAACTTTTTAGATTCTAAGGAAACAACCATGCATTCAACAAGCTTTAGATCTACTTTCACAGCCTTGAAAAATGACAATTTTCCCTAAAACTAGATCTAGAATGCTTGTAAAAATTTCTTTAGGAATGAGATCTAGTTTTATGAACTTTAAGGCAGCAAGATATATGTAATATGAACTCTGAAATTGATGGATCTAAACAAATTTAAAGCTGCAAAACAAGTAACCAGACAGATTTTGAATAAATTTGAAGGAGGAAGAGGAGAGGAAGAGTGCTTGCTGCTGGGGAATAGATCTACAAAGGAGACTAGTTAGTGGATGGTTGAGGGACAATGCCTTCACAAAACAATCAGATGCCCAATGGAGTCAAGCTATATCCACAGTTCGTCCAACCCCTGTTACCTGAAAACTAACAAACAATCTTGCACAAAACCTTATGAGATCTGGATAGAAATATATGAAGAAAGAGAGGGATTACATGCAAATAAAATTATTTAAAGATGTATGATCTGAATCTTTAAGCATATATACTATGAGATATTGAAAAACAAGTAATCTTGCTTTCTCAGCTATACTCCTATTGATTCAGCTGAATCGTTAAGCCAGACAGGATCCAGATGCAGAAATTGAGAGAAAGCTAATGGTTCAAAGCTGCAAGACAATGTTAAATCCACACATATGAAATCATTACACAGATTTGGCCTCCAAAGGTTCACTTTATTCCAATAGAAAAAGATATTACATAGTATTACAACAGCAATAGCTCCTCAATACAACTCTAACTAGCTTGGAAGAGGCATCCTGAGCTTTATTTATACAAAAAACAGGAGATCCAACCCAGGGGGGCCGGAAATCCCAAGGAGATAGACCACTGCAGCTGAGGGAGATCCAATCAATGCTTATATGAAACCGAACTAAGCCTACTTGTCAATCGGGGGGCTGATTGAGCTAACACATCAACCCACAGACTAACACATCAATCCACAGAGCTTCAAGGAGAGCCCACACATGTGGAGGAGAGAGAGAGGGCACAATTCCCCATAAAGGATGTTGAAGATCAACTCTAGATCTGTCCAGAACACCTCCTTCAGTCAAGGATTTGTTAGATCCAGTCAATATGGTTCAGATCTGACTAATTTCAATCAAATCGACTGAGAATCCACTCATCTAGGATTTTGGATTTGCTCCATTATTTATCAATTTATTAATTAAAATAATCAATAATTGATTTTTGGGGTTTTTTGACTTGAGTGATGGAAAATCACTCAAAACCTAAAAAAAGTGGGTCCATGGGTTTACGTGGTGCTCTTAGTTTGAAAATGAGCACCTACATGACTGAAACTGATTATTTGGCCCACTTTTATCACAAAACCAATCTTTCCAATTTTAAAAAATAGCCTATGTTTTGGAAAAATTAAATTTTAATAAAAAACACTGAAAAAATTAAAAAATTAAAACATTTGAAAAAACCTAGGGGGACTTAGACATGTTCATATAACTCGACCATGATGCCTAGCATGTTTATACATTGACACATAGACTGTAAGAACCTCGATAGGCCCAAATGCCAAGCCGACCACCCCAAGTTTGGAGGTATGGAGTGAAAAACTCAAAAATTATCAGTCGTTTATTCAACAACCAGTAATAACCAAGGGAAAAAACACCCTGGGCTGATCGGGTTGACAAATAAAGTCTAAGAGATCAAGTCTTTTACAGACACTATCATTCTAGAACATTTATTACAATTCCCCCATGTGGGTATGAACATGTGATATAATACAACAAGCACTTCCCAAAAGTAAGACTGAAGGTCTTTTAAAGTCCGAACAAGTTATCCTTGTTTAGTTTACGAGGCTCACTTGATAAAAAACCACTAAGTACAACTTAGGTGGTAACATTCTGGCTCCAACTGTGGGATGTGTGCTTGATCTGGTCTTTAAGGCAAGGAGAGGATATGAGAACACCAGAATCTCTAGTTTATATACCCTGTAAAAACATCTCAACTTGACAAGAAAAACCTTAGTAGCACAATTTTTATAAAAAACCAAATGAACCATTAAGCTGATTTATTTAAACAAAATAAATGTAACTAATTTTTTTTATTTTTATTTTTTATTATAGGTTAGTACAAAATAGAAATGCAGAAAGTAAATTCTCTCCTTTAAGGAGCTTATTTTCCTACTCTAAGCATGATATAAAAAAGGTTAAGTGTAATCATAAATTCAATGTAACCACCTATGCATTTTATTAACATAAAAAAAATTCCTTGTCTTTGGATACCAGCCAAAGTAAGGATACATTTTTAAAAAAATGCAAACCTGCATGATGATTTAGAATGGGTGGGATGGATGGGAGATCATAAGAATATAATACTTCATCAAATTTCTTCCCAAACTGGTATGTGCTTGCACAAGCTTCTTCTATCCATGATTGGATAGGGTTGATATACAAATCAAAGTGATGAGGGAGATTGACTACACCATCACACTAATCATCAAGGCTTATCAGATGATAACTCATTGTATAAGCCCCAAGCGACTCCAAATCATAAAGAAACTCCATATGTGAAGATGATGGTTGAGATTGATATTCCACTGACTGCATCACATTTGTCTTTTCACAACAGTGCTTCTCAATGTCTTCATTATTAATACCCTTGTGTGGCTCTGCATGATATGGCTCTGAATGATCACGTGAAAATTCTGAAAATTCTGAATGCTCCTCTTCCATACTAAGATTTTACAAAGTATCTAGATCCATGCTCCCCTCTACGGATGTATCGTAGATTGGACTTCCACAATTTTTTGAATAGACACTCCCCTTGCTGGACATATAATGGATGGGGTTCTCAATAAGATTTTCACAAGTTGGATTATCTATGAAATTCCAATCGTCATCACTCCCATCTATGTTTAATATGAGAGAGTCTTCCTTGCTGGTATCACATCCTGAGATATAACTACCCTCCTCCTACTCATAATAATAATCCTTCAAATTTTTGGTTTCAAAGATATTATGAGAATTTAAACTTTCCAAAACTTCATCCCTAAGTGATGAACATAGAGGAGTATCATCATACACATCATAGACTTCTTCATAAGTGTCGATCTCTGTAATGGTTTCCTCATGAGGGCTTTCTGGACAAGCATTGCAACAATCTTGAGAAAATATCATATCTTCAATGTTTTCAGCTATGGTGACATGAGGAGAGTCTTCAACAATGTGTTTCATCATGGGCTCCTCCTGAAGCTCTTCAATTGGATCATCCTGGATTTTTCCTTCCTCAGAATCTTGCTGTGTATTGGGAGATACCTCATATTCTTTAACAAGCCGCTTAATTACTTCCTTTCTTGAATAACTATGAGCAAACTCTTTTATGGGAGTGTTATGGATCTCCTCTTCACTTAAATGTTCAAGAAGTGATTCTAAATATTCAATACTTTGTATCATGGAAAAAGGTCCATCATATGTTTCCATGTGATACTCGATGCCAAATAGGTAGAAGGTACAGATCTTTTCAAGGAAATTTTTCAAACCATTCATACTACCCCTACCATCATGCCACTGCTCTAAAAACATCCAAAGGAAGCTTGGAAAAGAAGTTATACATTTATTGGGAAGTCCCTGATAGAACCAACAATAGGCCTCACCCCAAAAAGTACTAGCAAACATTTCCATCATATTGTCTTCATGAAGAACATCAAAGTCAGCCATCAACTGAAGGAAATATTTGACATGCCAGATGGACGAATCACCGTAATTTCAATGAAATACTAGAAGCCATTTATATGCATCCCCCAAACCATTACAACAATTACGAAAACCCAAGATATTTGAGAAATCGATAGGCTGAAAATTTTCGGTTATCTGGGCACCATATTTCTCCTTTAATTCATCCATATCAAAAATTAATAGTATGCATTTGATATAACCATTAAACCTTGTACTAAAAAGGTGGAGCTGTCAAGTGATGAGATTTAAAGCTTTTAACATGTTGCATGGGCTCATCTACACACAACAAAACTTCACAAGTTTATGAGATAACAGGGTTTTATCCCTTCAATGGAGTCGCCATGTGAAAAAGAAAAATAAGCATTTATAAATCTTTTCACAAAAATTATTTTTTGCTTTTCTTTGTAAAAAGAAAAATTGGAAAAAAGTCATTGGAGTCGCTGGAAGAAAATTAAAGATCTACTCTAATCATTCATCAAACAAAGCAAAAACAAAAAGGAAGAAAATAAAAGTTGTTCACCGGCAATAAAAAGATTTATCCTTGGCAACAGCGCCAAAAAGTGTTGCCGCCTTTCACACACTTGGGTCACGTGGTAGAAATCTTCAAGCCACTCAGTGTGCCCTTGGGGGCAAGTATTGAGTCGAGGTTGTCACCTTGTTCTTGACTCCTCCATTTAGGCTCAACTCCTAACAAAGCCAAGGGGGATAGACCCTTTTAAGTTACCAAGGCAAAATTATTTAGTATGATGATGGTATTAAAGAGTATGTTTTTTAGGAGTTTTGACTTAACAATTGTAAACAACAAATAACCAGATAAGATAATCACAAGTAAGAATGAAATGACACACAATGGCATATAGATTGAAAGAAATAAACAGTTGACCAGTGCCAAAAATGGAGTCCAAAATATTTTAAGAGTGCTTGCAAGTGCTGAAATAAATGTTGTGCATTTGTATCTTGGTTAATTTTAAATTAATATGAAGATGAGTAATTTAACTTAGGTGAGGGGACTCCAGATATACCCAGGGGGTACTTGAAGTATGTCCAAAACTAAACCGTCACGACTACCTGCAAGGAATATGTGGGCTGAATGGATTCTCTGATGCTGTTGTTCATAATGCACCCAAAGGTGTAATAGAGATCGGTCCCCCGAGGTCACTTTTCAATAGTTCCCGCTTCCTTTGGCTATTTTTCCACCGTAATGGTTTGATCGAGGCATTGGATTTTTGCCTGATGGTTTGTCAATTTGGGGAGAGTGAATCCTAATTATTCTAGTCACTCAAGTGATTTTGATGCATCTTGATTGATCGTATGAACCACATCCAAGTACAGAGCATACACATTGGAGTCTTTGTTACTTTGAGTAAATTTTAAAGGAGGTGTTCTTGTTAAAAAGAAAACCCTCCAGGAACCTCTTTCCATCCAAGTGGACCTCAATTGGGGAATCAAGGAGGGGTTAATTTTATTATGATTAATAAAACAAATGATAATAGTAGATGAAGCATAAACAAATAATCAAACCACAATTTTCTAATTAGACTACCACGATCCTTTCCTCACCTTTCAGCTCAAAAGGAGGCTCGTGGGGTAAGTATTAAAATTACTTTGAAACAACCAGATATGGAATATGGAAATGATTATAAGTCAAAGTATAC
The DNA here is from genome assembly GCA_001517045.1 of Pseudotsuga menziesii. Taxonomy (NCBI): domain Eukaryota; kingdom Viridiplantae; phylum Streptophyta; class Pinopsida; order Pinales; family Pinaceae; genus Pseudotsuga; species Pseudotsuga menziesii. The sequence goes on along the minus strand of LPNX011152123.1, from coordinate 527,960 downwards.
TACCTTGAAGATTAGACCTACACTAGATTAAAGAAAAGATGAACAAAAAGTAACAATGACACAGATGTAAATCCCCCCAAGCGGGATGGTGAATAGGCTTGAAAGAGCCTATTCGAAGAGATTTTCCTTTTTATTAGCAGAGATTACAATATCAGAAAACTGAAACTAATCCACTTGGTCCTTATATGGAATGAGACCAAAGGTTTACAAATTGCAAAAATTTGAAATTTTTGGAAGACGGACACCGCTTGGGGGGTTTCGAATGGTCCAAAAATGCTTTTCAGACAGCGCCTCCTCCTCTTTTTTGTTACACCTACCAAAAACCAAAAATCTTATCACAGTCAAATATGCCCAAAATTACTTTGAAAGTACTTTTGGATGAACAAACGTTTTACTCAAAAATTCTAAGTTAAAACTAGTTTTAAAGAAACATAAAAAGAACCAAGCAAAGCAAGCTTTACTTGGGATCTTGGCCTGCTTTTGGGGAAGCTAATATGAAGCACTTAAATTGCTGAATATAAATTTTTAGATTCTAAGGAAACAACCATGCATTCAACAAGCTTTAGATCTACTTTCACAGCCTTGAAAAATGACAATTTTCCCTAAAACTAGATCTAGAATGCTTGTAAAAGTTTCTTTAGGAATGAGATCTAGTTTTATGAGCTTTAAGGAAGTAAGAACTATGTAATATGAACTCTGAAATTGATAGATATAAACAAATTTAAAGCTGCAAAATAAGTAACCGGATTGATTTTGAAGAAATTTGAAGAACAAAGAGGAGAGGAAGAGTGCTTGCTGCCGGGGAATGGATCTGCAAAGAAGACTAGTTAGTGGAATGCCAAGGGACAATGCCTTCACAAAACAGTTGGATTCCTAGTGGAGTCAAGATAGATCCACAATTCGTCCAACCCCTGTTACCTGAAAACTAACAAACAATCCTGCACAAAACCTTATGAGATCTGGATAGAAATATATGAAGAAAGAGAGTGATTACATGCAAATAAACTTATTTAAACATGTATGATCTGAATCTTTAAGTATATATACTATGAGATATTGAAAATCAAGTAATCTTACTTGCCCAACTATATTCCTATTGATTCAGCTGAATCATTAAGCCAGACAGGATTCATATGCATAAATTGAGAGAAATCCAACGGTAAAAAGATGCAAGACAATGTTAAATCCACACATATGAAATCATTACACAGATTTGGCGTCCACAGTTTCACTTTACTCCAATAGCAAAAGATATTACACAGTATTAAAACAGCAACAACTCCTCAATCCAACTCTAACTAGATTGGAAGAGGCACCTTGATCTTTATTTATACAAAAAACAGGAGATCCATCCCAGGGGGGGTGTAAATCCCAAGGAGACATACCACTGCAGCACAGGGAGAGTCAATCAATGCTGATCTGAAGTCGAACTAAGCCTACTTGTTAATTGGGGGGCTTATTGAGCTGACACATCAACCCACAGACTGACACATCAATCCACATAGCTTCCAGGAGAGCCCACACATGTGGATGAGAGAGAGAGGGTGTAATTCCCCATAAAGGATGCTAAAGATCAACTCTAGATCTGTCCAGATCACCTCCTTCAATCAAGGATTTGTCAGATCCAGTCAATCTGGTTCGGATCTCACTGATTTCAATCAAATTGGCTGAGAATCCACTGATCTAGGATTTTGGATTTGCTCCATTATTCATCAATTTATTAATTAAAATAATCAATAATTGATTTTTAGGGTTTTCTGACTTGAGTGATGGAAAATCACTCAAAAACTGAAAAAAGTGGGTCCATGGGTTTACATGGTGCTCTTAGCTTTAAAATGAGCAGCTACATGAATGAAACTAATTATTTGGCCCACTTTTATTACAAAACCAATTTTTCCAATTAAACTATTAAAAAATAGCCTAAGTTTTAGAAAAATTAAATTTTAATAAAAAACACTGAAAAAATTAAAAAATTAAAAAAAAATTGAAAAAACCAAGGGGGACTTAGACATGTTCATACGACTCGGCCATGATGCCTAGCATGTTTATACATTGACACATAGACTCTAATAACTTGAATAGGCTCAAATGCCAAGCCGACCACCCCAACTTTGGAGGTATGGAGTGAAAAACTCAGAAATTATCAGTCGTTTATTCAACAACCAATAATAACCAAGGGAAAAAACACCTTGGGCTGATCGGGTTGACAAATAAATTCTAAGAGATTGAGTCTTTTACAGACACTATCATGCTAGAACATTTATTACAATTACCCCATGGGGGTATGAACATGTGATATAATACAACAAGCACTTCCCAGAAGTAAGACTGAAGTTCTTCTGAAGTCTGAACTAGTTATCCTTATCTGGTTCACCAGGCTCACTTGATAAAAAACCACTAAGTACAACTTAGGTGGTAACATTTTGGCTCCAACTGTGGGACGTGTGCTCGATCTGGTCTTTAAGGCAAGGAGAGGATACGAGAACACCAGAATCTCTGGTTTATATACCCTGTAAAAACATCTCAACTTGACAAGAAAAACCTCAGTGGCACAAGTTTTATAAAAAACCAAATGAACCATTAAGCTGATTTATTTAAACAAAATACATTAGAGGAAATTTCACCTCAAAATGGGCCTCCTAAAAAAATTTAATAAAATAATATTTATTAATTTTGGAGAAAGAAAAGAAAAAAACTATTTTTTTGCTTGTATTTTCGACATATATCCTCTTGTTTTTACTCAAGTTTCGATCGAGAGAGCTCGTTGGATGTGGAATTAAATTCTGCATCCAACGAATACCAACTCAGCATACTTTTGATGGACCCCACTACCCCAAAAGCAAGAAATACCTGAAAAAACGTGATGATGACATCATCATCACGTTTTTTCAGGTATTTCTTGCTTTTGGTGTAGCAGGGTCTGTCAAAAGTATGTCGAGTGGGTACTTGTTGGATGGATGCATATTTTAATTCCACATCCAACAAGCTCTCCCGATCAAAATTTGAGTAAAAACACAGGGAGATATGTCGAAAATACAAACAAAAAAAGTAGTTTTTTTTATGATACCCATCCCCACATTTATATTTAAAAGGTGTTTAAGACCTAAATGGTATTTCAAATTTAAAGCAATTTCATTGGTTAACACGTGATGATATGGAATTTGAGTAAAAGTTAAAAGGCCCATTTTGAGTTGAAATTTCCTCTAATGAATGTAACTAAAATTTTTTTTTTATTTTTATTTTTTATTTTTAATTATAGCTAACTACAAAATAGAAATGCAGAAAGTAAATGCCATCTTTTAAGGAGATTATTTTCCTACTCTAAGCATGATATAAAAAGGGTTATGTGTAATCAGAAATCCAATGTAACCACCTAAGCATTTTATTAACATAAAAATTTTTCCTTGTCTTTGGTTACCAACCAAAGTAAGGATACTTTTTTTAGAAAATCCAAACCTAAGTGATGATTTAGAATGGGTGGGATGGATGGGAGATCATAAGAATACAATACTTCATCAAATTTCTTCCCAAACTGGTATGTTCTTGCATAAGCTGCTTCTATCCATGACTAGATAGGGTTGATATACAAATCAAAGTGATGAGGCAAATTGACTACACCATCATACTCATCATCAAGGCTTATCAGATGATAACTCATTGTATAAGCCCCAAGCGGCTCCAAATCATAAAGAAACTCCATAAGTGAAGATGATAGTTGAGATTAATCTTCCACTGACTACATCACATATGTCTTTTCACAACACTGCTTCTCAATGTCTTCATTATTGATACCCTTGTACAGCTCTGCATGATATGGCTCTAAATGATCACGTGAAAATTCTGAATGCTCCTCTTCCATACTAAGATTTTACCAGGTATCTAGATCCATGCTCCCCTCTACGGATGTATCGTAGATTGGACTTCCACAAATTTTTGAATAGACGCTCCCTTTGCTGGACATATAATGGATGGATTTCTCATTAATATTTTCACAAGTTGGATTATCTATGAAATTCCAATAGTCATCACTCCCATCTATGTTGGATATGAGAGAGCCTTCCTTGCTGGTATGACATCTTGAGATATAACTACCCTCCTCCTACTCATAATAATCATCCTTCAAAGTTTTGGTTTCAAAGATATTATGAGAATTTAAACTTTCCAAAACTTCATCCCTAAGTGATGAACATAGAGGAGTATCATCATACACATCATAGACTTCTTCATAAGTGTCGATTTCTGTAATGGTTTCCTCGTGAGGGATTTCTGGACAAGCATTGCAACAATCTTGAGAAAATCTCAAATCTTCAATGTTTTCAGCTATGGTGACATGAGGAGAGTCTTCAACAATGTGTTACATCATGGGCTCCTCCTGAAGCTCTTCAATAGGATCATCCTGGATTTTCCCTTCCTCAGAATCTTGTTGTGTATTGGGAGATACCTCATATTCTTTAATAAGCCGCTTAATTACTTCCTTTCTTAAATAAATATGAGGAAATTTTTTGATGGGAGTATTATGGATCTCCTCTTCACTTAAATGTTCAAGAAGTGATTCCAAATATTCAATACTTTGTATCATGGAAAAAGATCCATCATATGTTTCCATGTGATACTCGATGCCAGATAGGTAGAAGGTACAGATCTTTTCAAGGAACTTTTTCAAACCATTCATACTACCCCTACCATCATGCCACTGCTCTAAAAACATCCAAAGGAAGCTTGGAAAAGAAGTTATACATTTATTAGGAAGGCCCTGATAGAACCAACAACAGGCCTCACCCCAAAAAGTACTAGCAAACATTTCCATCATATTGTCTTCATGAAGAACATTGGAGTCAGCCATCAACTGAAGGAAATATTTGACATGCCAGATGGCCGAATCACCATAATTTCCATGAAATACTGGAATCCATTTATATGCATCGCCCAAACCATTACAACAATTTGGAAAACCTGGGATATTTGAGAAATCGATAGGTTGAAAATTTTCGGTTATCTGGGCACCATATTTAACCTTTAATTCATCCATATAAAAAATTAATAGTATGCATTTGATATAACCATTAAACCTTGTACCGAAAAGGTGGAGCTATCAAGTGATGAGATTTAAAGGTTTTAACATGTCACATGGGCTCATCTACACACAACAAAACTTCACAAGTTTATGAGATAACAGGGTTTTATCCCTTCAATGGAGTCGCCATGTGAAAAATAAAAATAAGCATTTATAAATCTTTTCACAAAAATATTTTTTTGCTTTTCTTTGTAAAAATAAAAACTGGAAAAAATTCAGTGGAGTCGCCAAATGAAAATTAAAGATCTACTCTAATCATTCATCAAACAAAGCAAAAACAAAAAGGAAGAAAACAAAATTCGTACTCCGGGAAGAAAAAGATTTATCCCTGGCAACGATGCCAAAAATTGTTGCCGCCTTTCACACACCTAGGTCATATGGTAGAAATATTCAAGCCACTCGGTGTGTCCTTAGGGGAAAGTCTCCATTCAAGGCTGTCACCTTGTTCTTGACTCATCCGTTTAGGCTCAACTCTTAACAAAGCCAAGGGGGTTAGACCCTATTAAGTTACTAAGGCAAAATTATTTAGTATGATGATGGTATTAAAGAGTATGTTTTTTAGGAGTTTTGACTGAACAATTGTAAACAACAAATAACCAGATAAGATAATCACAAGTAAGCACGAAATGACATAGAAGTGCATATATATTGAAAGAAATAAACAGTTAACCACCGCAAAAAATGGAGTCGAAAATATTTTAAGAGTGCTTGCAAGTGCTGAAATAAATGTTGTGCAATTGTATCTTGGTTAATTTTAAACTAATGTGAAGATGAGTAATTAACTTAGGTGAGGGGACTGCAGATATACCCAGGGGGTACTTGAAGTATGTCCAAAAATAAACCATCACAGCTACCCATAAGGAATATGTGGGCTGAATGGAGTCTCTGAGGCTGTTGTTCATTATGCACCCGAAGGTGTAATAGAGATCGACACCCCAAGGTCACTTTTCAGGAGTTCCCACTTTGTTTGGGTATTTTTCCGCCATAATGGTTTGATCGAGGCATTGGATTTTCGCCTGATGGTTTATCAAATTGAGGAAATTTGAAGAAATTTGAAGGAGGAAGAGGAGAGGAAGAGCACTTGCTATCGGGGAATGGATCTACAAAGGAGACTAGTTAGTGGAATGCCGAGGGACAATGCCTTCACAAAACAGTCGGATTCCCAGTGGAGTCAAGCTAGAGCCACAGTTTGTCCAACCACTGTTACTTGAAAACTAACAAACAATCCTGCACAAAACCTTATGAGATCTGGATAGAAATATATGAATAAAGAGAGGGATTACATGCAACTAAACTTATTTAAACATGTATGATCTGAATCTTTAAGCATATATACTATGAGATATTGAAAAGCAAGTAATCTTACTTGCCTAGCTATACTCCTATTGATTCAGCTGAATCATTAAGCTAGACAGGATCTAGATGTTGAAATTGAGATAAAGCCAATGGTAAAAAGCTGCAAGGCAATGTTAAATCCATGCATATGAAAGCATTGCATAGATTTGGCCTCCAAAGCTTCACTTTATTCCAATAGAAAAAGATATTACATAGTATTATAACAACAACAGCTCCTGAATCCAACTATAACTAGCTTGGAAGAGGCATCCTGAGCTTTATTTATACAAAAAATAGGAGATCCAGCCCACGGGGGGCGCAAATCCCAAGGAGACAGACCACTGTAGTTGAGGGAGAGTCAATCAATGTTGATCTGAAGCCAAACTGAGCCTACTCATCAATCAAAGGGTTGATTGAGCTGACACATCAACCCACAGATTGACACATCAATCCACAGAGCTTCCAGGAGAGCCCACACGTGTGGAGGAGAGATAGAGGGCACAATTCCCCATAAAGGATGATGAAGATCAACTCTGGATCTGTCCAGATCACCTCCTTTAGTCAAGGATTTGTTAGATCTAGTCAATCTAGTTCAGATCTGTTTGATTCAATCAAATCGGATGAGAATCCACTGATCTAGGATTTTGGATTTGCTCCATTATTCATCAATTTATTAATTAAAATAATCAATAATTGGTTTTTGGGGTTTTCTAAGCTAAGTGATGGAAAATCACTCAAAACCTGAAAAAAGTGGGTCCATGGGTTTACATGGTGCTCTTAGCTTGAAAATGAGCACCTACATGACTGAAACTGATTATTTGTCCCACTTTTATTACAAAACCAATTTTTCCAATTAAACTATTAAAAAATAGCCTAAGTTTTTGAAAAATTAAATTTTAATAAAAAACACTGAAAAAATTAAAAAATTGAAAAATTGAAAAAGCCTAGGAGGACTTAGACATGTTTATATGACTCGACCATGATGCCTAGCATGTTTATACATCGACACATAGACTTTAATAACCTCAATAGGCCCAAATGCCAAGCCGACCACCCCAACTTTGGAGGTATGGAGTGAAAACATTAGAAATTATCAGTCGTTTATTCAACAACTAATAATAACCAAGGGAAAAAAAACCCTGGGCTGATCGGGTTGACAAATAAAGTCTAAGAGACTGAGTCTTTTACAGACACCATCATGCTAGAACATTTATTACAATTCCCCCATGGGGGTATGAACATGTGATATAATACAACAAGCACTTCCCAAAAGTAAGACTGAAGGTCTTCTGAAGTCTGAACAAGTTATCCTTGTTCGATTCACCAAGCTCACTTGATAAAAAACCACTAAGTACAACTTAGGTGGTAACAGACCCAATTTCGGTTCAATGAGACCGTAGTTGCTAACTATATTGTGGCTTGGGAGAATATACCAATATTTCCATAATTACCAGCTCTTAAATATATTCCACATCTCCTCAAGGAATTGTTCATTGCAATGAATGGACCCCCAACGTGATGTATCCAGAGATGATTGAATCCCTACTTATAGAACAAGTTGTAAGGTTACAGTAATACCAGGATTGCGATTAAAAAAAATTGGTTCAAAATTATAGATCCCAGTTCTATAGAATTGTTGATATGATATATTACATGTATGATTAAGTATGGGACATCTTCCCATGGCTTTGGTGGCCACCTCCAAAATTTACTGGCATCTAGCGCAACTAAGCACTCTAAACTCTTACGGAAGGAAATGATTGAGAAACACTTCAAACACTTGAGTATTTGAACACCTAGAAGAGAGATAGAAACTCAAGTTCAGTGCATTTATATTTGACCCTCGATGACACTGACTGATATCCTATGCCATGAGTCCATGAAGCTATGAAATGAGTCTTTGTTGGGATCATCGTAGACTAGATGTGCTTCAAAATGGTATCGAATGAGCTGTAATTCAAGTACATGATTTATGCTATTGGTGTACAGAAAACCTTGATCAAAATTTGGAAGGTACCATCAAATGTGTGGTGTCATGCATTTAAAATATTATTATTATTATTATTATTATATAAAAATTTAATTTAAATGCTATCATAACTTGAAGGGTCATGTAGAAAGTGACGTACTTTATGTATTATAAAATTTAAACATACAAGTTAATGAACAAAGAATAGACCGAGGAGATATGTGCTCCTATATATTCAAGTGGATAAATGCATGAGGTGCTGCCTATATACCTTTACATAGATAGTAATGATCATGCATTGATAATTTGGGAAGGGGAATTTTTTTTTGTCATTATAGAGAGACTTGCTATGGTGGACCCTCCTACCATAAACAAGAGGGTCTCATACACTAAATTGGTGTCTTGAGCTACCTGTATA
>LPNX011152123.1:408800-518105 GCA_001517045.1 Pseudotsuga menziesii | reverse complement strand
GTACAATAGTAGATTGAAGGTATTTTCATAAAGGTGTAATTATGGACTAGATAATGTTTAAATATATTTAATTGATTAGTGCTTGTTGGTAAGCATCCTAAAGCATGTCATGGCGCGTATGCGGGTTCACAGTGTAAACACTCGCGTACACACGTTTTGTACACGGGTTTCCTGTTCTGATGTACAGGAATAAACACCTTATAACCGAAGGTCTGGGGTGACCAACATACTCTTAAAAATTGCAGGAAATCAACTTTAGAGTACAGAAAGGAAACAAGAAGATAGGATAGACTCACCTGATTCATGACAGTTGATTCTAGCTTTGTCCTCTTCCGCTCTGCTTCTCCTCCAGAGCTTTCAGGGATGTTTCTCCTTCACCTGTAAAGAGAAAATCCTCCAAGTGCAAGCTTATACATGTATATAGGACAGGTTAGATAAACAAGATATAGAGTGCTTAATCATAAATATTCATCAAACCATGATACATGAAAGACATTCAAAACACATTTGGAAGAAGGATACTCTTTATTAACAATAGTGAATGAGTTAAGATTACAACCCAACGCCTGAGACAAGGACTCCTCTGCAACCAAAGGATTCTAAGTTTTGCTGCTTCAAATACTTCTGAATAGACACCACCAGCATAACTTTGCTCTCCAAGTATGATTGATTAATACCCTCCCCAAGGCCTTTATTTATACTTAGTGAAATAAGGCAGTTTCGAGGGTTGAGGAGGTTGAGACAGTTAAGATGGTTATAGTTAAGGGCTTAACAAATTTCAAATAATCGTGATTTATTATTTTTAATGTCAAATGAAAGCGTACGCGGGTATTGATACAGGCAACCCACATATGACACACGAGTTGCTCTAAGGGAAGCCTGAGTACATATCTGTACACGGGTTGCAATTACAAATACTCGTGTACAAAATGCGACATGCTGTAGGAAAAGTCACGTATGCACACAGGTTGTATATAGGCAAAGGCACGTACAAAAATTGACATATTTAAAGGTAAAAATGGCAAGATGGATGGATAATGAATGTATTTCATAACATGCCCATATATAATGTTTTAGGCAACCTTCAATCCATAAATGTCATTTTGTGTGCCAACATAGGAAATGTTGGCACTCGGACGGAGAAGTGCTATTTAGGTGGATAACAGATGCCCCCTAATGTGTGAGGTCAGAGGAAAGAAATGGCCAAAATACATTATAATATTTATCTTTGGAGAGCTCAGAAATCCAATGGAGCAGAGGTAGTACCTAAAACAAATACATAACAATGTCATATACAAAGTCATATCTAAGGATGCTATGTTCAATATACTGGAACACTAGCTCCTTTACAATATTTGAGTACATCATATGATACGGGTAGAAGAACACGCATATTACAAAGGTGGATCAAAGCCACAATATAAAATAATGATGAGTCTTCAAAGATCTGGAAGCTATGGACATAAATGGAACATAATCTTGCGCAACTTAGTCCACAAGTGAGGAACTAAGGTCTTCATAAACAATCCCAAAGAACCAGTACAATCCAATCCATGTGAATAAATATAGGCTAAAGTCGAACATGGAAAGGATTCAACAGTTTGTCAATCAATAGGTGATAATCGACAACTGAAGCAAAGGAATTCAACAATGATAGAAGTGAATCCTGAGGTATGATCGTCAAAACTCTAGGTCTTTGTCATCAGGAAGTACTGAAACAAAATCATGCTATGATAAGGAAGGCAATAGATCCTCCAACGGATCACAAGAGTAACTGGGAACTGGGAAAAAGAAGGAAGACACAATAGATAACAGATATAACAATGATGGGATCAGGATAAAGATCAAACATTGGGTTGAATCCTTGAGCAGTGAGCATGACACAGAGATGACCCAAGGCATCTTTTAACTCATAGATAGAACAACTAGAATTATATTTCATGTAGGAGACATGATCAGATTCCCCAGATATAACGAACAAGAGGAGGAGTAGTAAACTCAAAATAATAGCTGAAATGAAAGTGAACACTGAGACATGGGTATCGAAAAAAACAGAGAGTTCTATGTTCAAGGATGATATGCTGCCACTAACTGAAAACAAGAGAAAACTTATTCATTACCTTCCTTATTAAATTTTAACGAGTCCAAGAAAGTCAACTTGGATCCCTCTTCATTTTTTAACAAGCTTGAAGAGAAGAGAAAATAATGCTTGATAGTGTCATTGATTCGTAGATTTAATGATCCCGAACTAGTACATGCTCAGTTGGTGTTTTCACATTTAGAGAGTCTGAAAACTCCAAAGAAGACTCCAGGGGGGTCCTTTTTCATCCAATTTAGTCTCCTGAGGCCGAAAAAGTATAAAACACACCACAGAAGAACTCTCTTAACTTTCGTAGAATAAAAGGTGAACCTTTTTCGTACTTAGTCAAGGAGGTCCAAAAAAGGTTAAATTACCACCTACCTAACGCTCCTTCCAGAACAGCATGAATAGCTTGAGTTTTACAAGTGTGAAGGAAAGCAAGATTACTCAGAAAGATCCATTTGATTACAAGAAATGGGGCTTACAACAATAAACTCGTTGCTTTGTTCTTAAGTTTTAACGAGCATGACAAAGACACAAAGTACACTCGAAATCTTTTTCATGTTTAGGTCCAGAGCAAGAAAAAGAGAAAACTAAGCTCATACTGGGAGTTCCTTTTCCATAAATTTAGTCCCTCATGTCCAGAAAAGTGATAAACCTATGCCTGAGAATACTCTTCTCAATTCAAATAGAAAAGAGAGGGATCCTTTCTCGTATTATTCCACATGGTCTGAGAAAGAGATAACCTACCACCAATGCAGATGCCCATTCACATATTCTTAACGAGCTTGAATGGACAAGTTAATTCGGCAGTCAAGTCTGTCTTGAAGGAGTCAGACTTGGGCCTAAAGAAACTCCATAAGGGCGGGGAGTCCTATAAAGGGATAGCTTGTAAATAGAGATTCAAAAAGAAGCTCTATTCGGCATGGAAAATAGCTAAAAGGATACCCCTATACCTGAAACAGCTACGACATGAGTATCAAAAGAAAACATAGGTTTTAAAGGAGGATACTCATGAAAAAAAAGGGTCCTATCCACAGAATAAGAACAATGGTAAAAACAGGGAACTAATGGTTTATAATACCATAGTCCGTGGAAAAATGTTGATTGCTAAGGTTAATGTGGATTAAGTATAGATGCAAAAAATGCATTGGAAATGTCAAAACCACCCTATGGGAGCAAAAAACACTTTATAATGATGAAAAACCTGTTGCAAGGCAAAAAGAGATATGGTATTAGTTGAATACATTTCAAACTATAGGAAAAAACCCACTTTGAGAAATAAAATTTCTATAAATAGTTCAAAATCAAAACAAACCTTACCATTTTGAATTTTAGCCATAAGAAGCAAGTTTTTACCTCTACCTTCATTCGATCGGTGTGGACAATCTAGTGGATGAAATCCAATTCCGCAAGTTGCAGGTAAGCCTACACCTCGAGATCTTCAATTGGATCCTAGCAATTTTCAATTTTGAGTCCCAATTTCATTGTTTGAAGCATCCTAAAGCATGTCACGGTGCGTACGTGGGTTCACATTGTAAACACTCGCGTGCATGCATTCTGTACGCAGGTTGCCAGTTCTGTTGTACAGGAATAAACACCTTATAACCGAAGGTCCGGGGTTACCAACATACTCTTAAAACTTGCAGGCAATCAACTTTAGAGTACAGAAAGGAAACAAGAAGATAGGATAGACTCATCTGATTCACGACGGTTGATCCTAGCTTTGTCCTCTTTCGCTCTGCTTCTCCTCCAAAGCTTTCAGGGATGTTTCTCCTTCACCTGTAAAGAGCAAATCCTCCAAGTGCAAGCTTATACATGTATATAGGACAAGTTAGATAAACAAGATATAGAGTGCTTAATCATAAATATTCATCAAACCATGATACATGAAAGAAATTCAAAACACATTTGGAAGAAGGATTCTCTTTATTAACAATAGTGAATGAGTTAAGATTACAACCCAACGCCTGAGACAAGGACTCCTCTGCAACCAAAGGATTCTGAGTTCCACTACTCCAAAGGCTTCTAAATATACACCACCAGCATAACTTTGCTCTCCAAGTATGATTGATTAATACCCTCCCCAAGGCCGTTATTTATACTTAGTGAAATAAGGCAGTTTCGAGGGTTGAGGAGGTTGAGACAGTTAACATGGTTATAGTTAAGGGCTTAACAAATCTCAAATAATCGCGATTTGTTATTTTTAATGTCAAAGGAAAGCGTACGGAGGTATTGATACTGGCAACCCGCATATGAAACACGATTTTCTCTAAGGGAAGCCCGCATACAGATCTGTACACGAGTTGCAATTACAAATACTCGTGTACAAAACGCGACATGCTGTAGGAAAAGTCGTGTATGTATGCGGGTTGTATATAGGCAAAGGTGTGTATAACAATTGACATATTTAAAGGTAAAAATGGCAAGCTGGATGGATAATGAATGTATTTCATAACATGCCCATCTATAGTGTTTTAGGCAACCTTCAATCCATAAATGTCCTTTTGTGTGCCAACATAGGAAATGTCGGCACTCGGACGGAGAAGTGCCATTTGGGTGGATAACAGTGCTACTCTTGGCCATTATAAAAACATGTAAGGTTAATGATGATAATCATGGGGTGAATTGAGTCATTAGTGAAGAATTTATTTAGATAATAACTTATTCATGGTGGTGCTAGGTTATTGTTGTATTCATAAATTGACCTCATCACTATGATGGTTGTAAAATTATATTATGATAGTCATAGAAGAAATTGAGGGGCGTGTACTACAATGGACAATTTTTATGCAATATATGCATACTGTGATATTTTTAACCTTCTCTATATAGGAATGACAAGAACACTGGTGGTGGATGCATTTAGTGTATTTACTAAATGATGAGAATTGATAAATTTTAACTCACAATACTCCAAAAGGATCTTTTTGTAGAGACTTCAACAAATTGTTGAGAGGGTGAAAGAGACTCAGAATATGGAAAATGAGATATTGATGTGACAAATATGATGGCATGAGTACAACAACATTTATTTCAGAATATGACGATATTGTTAACTAAAAAAAAAATACAAACTTGACTTAACCATGATAGGGAAATGGGAAAAATCTAAATGGAGAACTTGCCGGAAGGGGAAAATTGGGAAAATGAGGGAAAATTTTGGAAAACCAAAGCATGGAGATTATTAGTGCAGTTGAATGTAATAATATTAACAACTAGACATTATGAACACTAATTTAAAACATGACTAGTCCTCAAGATAACACTTGATCAGACTACGATGACACACTTGTTGTGACTTGGGAAGTCTACCAAATGGTTCATATAATAAAACAAATGATGTAGTGAGGTAAGGACATGATGAGGTCCTTGATTAGGACATGATGTACTGATGAAATGGATAAAATTTAAATTCTAATAGGTTTGACTAAAGTCGCCAAGTTTCGACATGTTGGAATCTATCTAAATTGAGTGTCAATTTTATTAATATCTACGGGTTTGGAAGAATCCTTATGAGAGTGATGGGTAACTTATGCATTGATTGTTGACTATTTAATATACGTTATTGATATAGAAATTCATAATTATAACTATTGTATAGGTCTTTTCTCCTCGGAATAGAGGATAGCCAAATAGATTTGTATTCTTAACTACGGTCTTTGGATGTGCAAAATGTTGATTGATTATTCATGTGATATACATTGTAGTTTGGATATCACAAACCCTCATGAGAGATTAGGAAGTGTTGAGACTATAGATCAGATTGGAAATTATTTTAAGATATTACATGATTTATATTATTTGAAATTACTATTGAATTAAAGAAGGTAGGTTGGAACCTTATTGCTTGGAACATAAGGTCAATAATGATAGTATATATAATGCTTATGGAAATGATCATTTGATGAAAACATAGTAGAATGGGATAAAGACTCGAATGTTAAAATAAAGTGTAACTATCATTTAATATAGAATAAGAATTAACTTCGAGACGAAGTTTTCTAAAGTGTGGGAGTACGTAATGCCCTACATAGAGATAGAAAAAGTATTTGAATGAAATCATTCTCTAATATAAATAGTTGTGACGATTTGATGCGAAAGTGTAATGGTTAGTGTCTCTGGGTAAATTGGCATGGCAGGATTCATATACGAGGATCTAATATGTCATGTCCCCACTAGGAGCACTAGGATGCATTTCTCAAATATGTAGATAACCAAAACATTGAAGCAAAAGATGTATGGATGAGAGTGTTTGTGTAGAGTTTTGATGGGGAGGTTAGGAAGTGGTTCAGAGAGTTACCAACAAATTCAATTACCTTGATAGAGGAAATTTAGGATGTTTTCATCAGGAAGTGGGGTGATAACAAGGATCATACATATTATGTTACAAAATTTGGAGCCCTAAGGAGGAAAAAGGATGAAACCATAGCAGACTTCTCTAAAATATTTAACAAGATGTATGGTAGAATTCTAGCAAAAATTAAACCCTCTGAAACTTCCACAAAAATTACCTATGAAAATGATTTTAATCATGAATTTTCTTTACACTTGAGAGAAACAAGACCAGTTAGTCTATTGAACATGCAAGAAGCAGCATTAGAGGTAGAATCCAATATTCTAGCTTCTAATAGACTGAAAGTAAATTCAGATCAACAAGTTTATGACATAAAAGGTAAAAAGGAGGTTGCTCAGTAGTTTCAAGATCACAATCAGCTAATAGTAAAATTGATGAAATGTCAAAATTAGTAAAAATTCTAACTGCAAAATTAAACAAATTGGAATTGGAGAAGAATACAAACAGGCCTGCTCAAGAAGGGGAAAGAAACCCTAATGATCCTAATCAGTTTAGATGTGAGTTTTCACCTAGGTTTATTCCTAGAGAAAGAAGGAATAATGATATACAAAGGGAGAGAAGGGAAGCTGAAAATCAGAAGGTGCCACCACCACTCCAAAACAATGTCACTGATGAAGGAGAAGCAGAGGATGATGAGAAGTTTGAAGATACAAATCAAGACATAAATTATTTTGGGGAGTTGTTGACAGAAGGTTTTTTAGCTGAAGAAGATTATTTAAATTCTAAATATTATGATGCAAATATTTTTCAGACAAAAAATGATTTAGGTTTTGAAGTAACAACAGAGATATGCTAGTCTGAACCTGTTGAGGCCTAGAAAATCGTAGGTAACAACAGTTAGGGATTCTCCGCAATAAACATTCCCAATTAGCCCGTTACTGTTTGGTATGGGGAATCCATCCGGTTTACAATCCGACTACTGTAGGTTAAGTTACAATTAAAATGTTTTACCAGTTACGGCCTGGTCCACCGTGTATATTTTTATTTTTTTGTGTTTAAGGTATGATGTACAAGTGCCTAACTAAAATGAAAACGATAGAGATAATGAGGAGGGTCACGATGTGATGCACAGGTTCTTACCTCTTGTCTTACCTCTTTCGCAATCTAAATCACAAACAACAAGAAACTAACTAAGACTTACTAACCTATCCCTAGAGAGAAAAACTATCATTAATGGTGAGTAATGTACTGTAGTGCATGCATAAAGAAAATCAGAGATAGATGTTAATGTTTCAGAACACATGAACATCAATAAAAATATAAACAACAAGATAGCTCATTGTTAATTAACACCTTCATTACTCAGTGTGGAAAATTTCATGGAATAAACCAGAGTACATTCATAACATGAACATAAATTCAATGAGTTAGAACTATCTCACAGTTAATTGAACTAGCTGAAAAATAAATAGTTCACATCCAACTGCACAATAGCAAAACATTTGAAAACATCCACAGAACTTTCTCTAGCCGAAAACATGTAACTCTTTATTGTAAAAGGAAATAGTTCTTCTTACAATACTCTCTCAAGATGGTCTAGAAAAAGGGTCCCTCCTCATCTAAAACTCTCCTAGACTTATACAAAAAACCTAACTCTTTGGCTTCCCCTCAATGTCTTTTGAGCTTCCCCAACCTTTCATTTCCCAAAATTTTGTCTTGTAGAATGTGCACAT
Source organism: Pseudotsuga menziesii (assembly GCA_001517045.1). Taxonomy (NCBI): domain Eukaryota; kingdom Viridiplantae; phylum Streptophyta; class Pinopsida; order Pinales; family Pinaceae; genus Pseudotsuga; species Pseudotsuga menziesii. The sequence continues at coordinate 509,995 of LPNX011152123.1, read as the reverse complement.
AATTATAACAATATATTACATTTTAAATCAAAATTATTAAAACATTTTATGAAGAAGGGCCAGCTTGGTCATTTATGTACTTCTTCCATGCATGAGCCTCCGCTGCTATGCCTTCAAATCTAAAAGGCTCAAGGAACCTAATATCAATCTCATATTTAGCAGCGTGGTTATTTACCCCTTCTATCCTGGCAGGACTCAGGAACAGCTGATCTTCTAGTAGATGTATACTTACTGCTGCATGTGCCACTACATTCTTCAAGATCCATTCATCTAGGTCCTTGACCTGTTGGATCTCTTGGTTGTCTTCCTGATACCTGTTTTGTAGATGTTCTATAAACAATTCATGTTTTGGTATCGCGTCCAATCTTTTCTTCGCAGAATTCTGGCATCTATTGTATGTAGCAAGCACTCTCCTAAAGTATTCAGCACATGCTCCTTTTGTTTTCTTCATGGTTTTCTTGAACTCTTCTGCTACATTAATTGCAGATTCCAATAAATCATACTCTTGTTTTAAACTCTGTTGATCCTTAACTGCTAACTCTATAGGACATTGCTTATTTGTTTATTTGTTTCTTCCCAAACCATTATTCCTTTTAGAATATCCAAAATATCCTCAGATATGTCCAAAAAATATGAAGTAGTGTCCAAAATGTCCTCTAATGTGGTGTCTATTTGTAAAATTTTACACCTTTCGTCCTCTATGCATATCTGTAATTGGTGAATCTTCCTTCTTTGAGTTAGAACGTGTTGTTTCAAAGGCTGAATGTTTGTCTTTTGTTCTATAGCATCTTTCAGTGATGTTGTCAATGAAGTGTTTTGCTCTTCTAAGGCTGCCACCTGCATTTGATATTGCTTCTCTCTTTCCTCTGTGGTAGCCTTCTCTGTTTCTAACTCAGCGAACTTGCTTTGCAACCTGTCCTTCTTTGTACTTAGATTCTCATAGGATACCTAAAGATCATCTCTCCTAGTTTTCAACATTTGATGTTCTAGCTGTAGTTTTTGAAATTCATCCAAGCTATCCTGAGCATTATTTTTCATTTTCTATGTGGATATTTCTAAAGCATCCTTATCCGCTTGCAGAATCTAGAATTTCGTTCTTGAAGTCTTGACTTCATTCATCATGTCTTCATACTTCCTTTTCAGCTTTTGACCCTTATCTCTTTCTTTCTTTAAAGTTTCTTTCAATTGAGCTACATTCTTTTGAGACTCCTCAAGATCGGTCATAAGCCTATCCACGTTGTCTTCAGTTGCTTGGGTTAATGCTAGCCCAACACTTGCTATCAACCGTGGATCAGTATGTGTGTCGTGTACCACTGTTTTTTTTGTTACCATTTTACCTGATTGTCCTCCAGTATCGATCTTCTTCTCCGTTCTTTTAACAATCCTTTTCTTTTCTTTATCATAAAAAAATAGTACTAAAGTCAGGAACCTCTTGCCCCTCGATAGGAGTGAATGGGATCAAATTTATCCCAGAGAATGAAGTTGTTCCAAATATGTTGCTATATGATGTAGTAGGTTCCACGAGATCGAGATCAAATTGTCGTTGACCTTGATCTATTTGATCTTGGACTCCTTGTGTATCAACCTGCTTTACTTCCTATTGATCCTTTTGGGATCCTGTTAGTCTCAAACCTTCACTTTCCTCTTATCTCTTCTTGATTTCAGCTTCTTCTTTTTTCTTTCTTTCTTCATCTTCCTATCTCACTACTTCCTCTGCAACTTGCTTCTTTTCTTCTTCGTCATTCTTCAACCAGCTTTCTACTTCCTGTGATAGCCATCTAGCATCTTCTTCTCTCTTTTTCCCCTCTTCTTCTTCCCATTTCTTAGTATTTTTGTTGTTTTTCCCTTTCCACCCATAGTAGTTATTTTTTGTTTGAATCTCCTCTTAAGGGCAGTTATTTTTTTTGCATTTCTGAATGTCTCCTCATCCTTGTCCCAAAAATTGGTATATTCAAAATGAATGCTTGATTCCTTGCAGTAATCAATTATTTTGTTACGGGAGTCATTTCTATGAAAACTCATTTCGCCAAAACTAAAATGCTCCAGCTCCTCAACAAATTCTGCCACCTGCTTTACCTTTGAAAACTTATAACTTCCAAACCAGAAAGGTATTGCAGGATATGCTGCCTTTTTATGTTCGAACAAAAAATTTCCTACACCATCAATATAAACCTGTCTAACTGCCTCTTTGTGGAGTATATAATCCGTGGCATACTTTGGTAGTAGGGAAGGAGCTCTAGAACCACTGTACATTCTTATATACAACCCATCCTCCGTCAAATAGTAATCTCCAAATTTGTGGATGACTTTGAATGCCTCCTCAAACATGCAGTTGCATTCAGTCAAGAAAATGAGGGCATACAAGGGCATGATGAAGTGCTCACAGATTTCCATGTAATAGCTATGATATTTATGGGCCCAAAACAATTTATATGTTATGTACACTGGGGTTCTGTCCCTTTCCCGGTTACATCTCAAAGCTGGAAAAGACTGAGTGCACAGTATATAGTCAACCAGGATAGAGCTCATATAGAAATTTCATTTCTTTTGTGATACCCCTCCTAAGGCTGTTGATATGCATGCTGAGAGGCTATTTGATACAATGTTTGACCAATTAAAAATGGTTCCTTGAGTTGCCACATAGAAAATAATTGGTATCCAGCCTATCTTGAAACTCTTTCTGTGTTCTATGCCAAAAATCCTATTTAACATCAATGCAATGAACCTATAGGGAGTACAAAGAATAGAAGTGTCATACTCTTCGGAAGGTCTAGTTTGGAAGTTTTTTTCGGGGATCATAATTCTGTTGCAGCTGCAACTATTTTCCCATCTTTTTAAAAAATTTGGACCCTCCTTTTTTATTTTTTTTGTCATGGGATTGTTCAGCTTCCTGAACTCTATTTTCCTCTGCTACAAATTTGGATTTTCTTGAGTTTGTATTGAGGTCAGTTGTTTCCTTTGTTTCAGAATTTGTATGATCTAAATTTGCCTTTGTCTAGTCAATGCTTTTGACTGTGGAGTTTTGTTTGATTGTTTGGAGCTTAAGGTCTGATTTTTGGTGATTTTTTATCGCTATTGGAGGTCAGATGATGAGTTGACTATTTGTTTCACTGTGTCGGAGGTTGAGTGAACTAATATTTCCGTCGCCCAGCTGAAAAGCCGTTCGGTTTATTTTAAGTACTTAATGTTTTTGATTTTTCGATGATCGTTGTCGGAAGATAGTTGAACAATGAATCGAGGCATTAGTTCTCTATGCTGCCGATGGACAGTCCTATTTTTGCGATGCGCTTTATGTGGTATTTTTGGTTTTATTGTTTAATTCCTTTTTTACTTTATCACTATCAGAATGATGTTTTATTTTGATAGAAAGGCTAGTCCTTTGTGTTGTTGACATGGTGGCAGCATTAAGCTTTGATTCACCGATATGTAGTCCTTAGTTCTTCCGATCGTTGATGATTTTTCTATTGTCGTGGAAGTCATAGTCAGTTTGTCTCCCGCCGTTGTGGTTGCATAGTGAACTATCTTGTCGATGCATTAGTGGTTCCGATCTCTGAAGCTTAAATGTTGAAAGTTTTAGCATTTGGGAGTGCCGACACTATGGAAGGGTTGAGGACTAGCCGTCCGACGCATAGTGCTCAGAGCCTCCGATCACCGACGTTATTTTTTTTGTGGAACCCGTAGTCTCTATGCTACCCGCCTTTACGGTTGTTTAGTGGATTATCTGCCCGATGCTTAGCGTCTTTTGTTTCCAACTACTGGTGGGGTTTTCCCACCGATTTTGGTGTGCTTTTACTCTATTTGACGATGGCAAAGTTTTTCTGTGGGTTTTGGTCAAGTCTAGGTTTTCTCTGAGATGAAGAGCATAGTTGAGGTTTCGGATTAGCAATTACGTTGTTATGATTCATGCTTTCATCGAAGGGTTTCGAGTTAGTCCAGATGCGGCCTGGATTGAGATAAAGAGTCTGTTCTATCGAGATTGTGATTTTAGTTGGACATTGGGCTTAGAGGATTTTCAGACCCAGCTTGCAGGATTTTCTTTGCCTTATCTTTTCATGCATTAATATTGTTTATAGCTCATTTTACAGAATGCATGTATTGATACAGTTTGTGTTACTTTGTTAAACGTTAAATGATCTAAAAATCTGCCATTTTCATGACACAGTGATTGCTGCTGCAAAGAAGATATGTCTAGAAGACAAAGCAGAAGAAAGGAGGAAACAAGGAAGGAAAAGAAAGAAAATGAAGAAGCAGAGATGAAGAATGCGAAGAAGAAAGTGAGGGTCTGAGATCTCAATAGATCAATAGCAGCAGAGGCCCGGGCTTGGGAAAAGTTCATCAATGACCAAGTTGGGCCCTCTTTATAAAAGTGTTATTAAATTTTAATTTAATGTAACATACTGTACAACACTCACTAAAAGATAAAATTGTAGGATTGAACGGTTGGGGGAGCCCAAAGGTCACCGGGGGGTAGCCCAAAGGTTTTGTTGTTTTGTATAAATATAGGAGAGTTATATGTGGAAAGGACTTTTTACCAAATAGATTTGTGAGAGTATGTTGTTAGAATAACTATTTCCTTTTGCAATTAATAATTACAAGTTTCTCGTTGGAGAAAGCTTGGTGGAATGTTTCAAATGTTGTGCTATGGATCTGTTGAATGTGAAATATTTCATTTTCAGCTTATGTCCTTTAACTGTGAGATCGTTCTAACTCTTTGAACCTATATTCTTGTTATTAATGCACTCTAGTTCATTCTATGAAATTTACACTGTGAGTAATGAAGGCTTTTCATAAACAATAAGCTATCTTGTTGTTCATTTATCTATTAATGTTCATGTGTTCTAAAATAAGTAACAGCTATCTGTGATTTTTCTTAACGCAGCGCAGAAATACATTACTCATTGATATTTGATAATTTTTCTCCCTAGGGATAGGTTAGTTAGTTAATTTTAGTTTTCTTGCTGTGTGTGATTTAGATGCGAGAGATTTAAGACAAGAGGTAAGAACCTATGCATCACATTGTGACTGCTCCTCGTTATCTCTATGAATCTGCATTTTTAGATAGGCACTTGCACATCCTACTTAAACACAAAAGACTAAAAATATGCATGGTGGATTGGGCTGCAACCGGTAAAACCTTTAATTTGTTAATTGACCTATGGTAGCCGGACCGTAAACCAGACGAATTCCCCATACCAAACAATAATAGGCTAGTTGGGAACATTTATTGGGGAGAATCCCTAACTATTGTTACCTACGTTTTTCCAGGCCTCAATAGTTTTTGGCGCTAGAAGGAGGGCCACTAGTGCATGTTTGGCCGAGGAAACCCATTTCCTTGAAATTACTCCACCGGTAATAGTTCTGAGAGCAGTTTGTTTGCCAATCCAACTCCTGAAGCGAAGGGTAAAGAGCATCTGTATTCTGTTGATAAAGAAGTAGTTGATGATTTGAGAAGAATTACTAGGGCTTATGCGAAGAATATCGGTGGATTACCGATTATCCTTGCCTTACCTAGAAGAGAATATCAGAAGAAAGACCGCCCTATATTGGAAGACGCAGTGTTGGTTGAATATTTTGAAGAACTGGTAGAAACAGCCTTACAGGAAGTTGTTCAACCTCAGAATCATTTGGACCCAAATACACCTTACTGTTCACCTGTTCATACCCTTGTTCATTCATCACCTCATTCTCCAATCAAAATCATGGCTAATGTAAACGCAAATTAGCCAACCAACCAACCAAATCCATCACCTGCTTGGAGGGCTAGGTCACCTTTAAACCTGGAACCTCCTTTGCATGATTTGCCTCAGCCTTTTGATAAAGTGTTTCCTAAGTTTGACCCAAGTGAAAAAATTTGGTAGATGATCATTTGCAAAGTTTTTACCTGGCTATAGAAGGACTACAAGCTGGAGAACATGAAGATGTGGTTTGCAGATTGTTTCCAAATACCCTGAAAGGAGCAGCAGCCTCATGGTATTTTTCTCTGCCTGCAAATTCAATCACAAACTGGGACACATTTGAAAGAATATTTAGAAGTAAATATGCATTCTAGAAAACGCATGCAACATTAATGAAAGGGTTATGCGCTTTAAAGAAAGAAAGAAAGGAAAAAGTGCATAATTTCACTCAAAGATTTGCTGCTTATCTTTAAAAAAATTCTGCAACTGATAAACCATCTGATAAAGTTCTGAGTGAATACTATACTTCAGCTCTAGGGCCTGACTTGGCCATGTTTGCCAAGATGTCAATCAAACCAACATTATCAGAAACTTATGAAGAAGCTGAGAGAGTAGAAGCTAAAAAAGAGAGCATAGAATATTATCCTATGCAGTCAAAAGAAAAAACTTTTGGTAAGAAAGCTTTATTACTAACTAAGCCTAAGGATGAGCAATCACATGACTTTGAGGGGATGTTGAAGATGATGCAAAAACTATCCAACAGAGTAATCGATTTAGAAAAAGAAAAGGAAGCTTAGAAATCTTATAAGCCTTACTATAAAAAGGGAGAAGACAACAATCAATCTAAACCTCTTCCACACAGTCCTGCTTCAATGAATTTAACTGAGGTAGGTATGGATAATTTTTGCACCTTTCATCAGCAGCCTCATTCTGAAAAAAATTGCCCCCAATGGATAAATTCGATGACATTAGTAATGAATCAGCTATTGGACTCCAAACTAACAAAAGATGATGAGGAGGAAGAAAAAAAAATCAACCCACAGAAAAATAAGATGAGGATGCTCTAATTTTATGGGATTGTGTCTCATTATTTGATACATAAGAGGAAGGTTCACTGAAATACAAAGAAACATCAGAAACAAATGTGACAACAAGGATTCAAGGTGTGTTAAATAAAGACATTTAAATACTTCTGAAGATCAAGAAGCTTCAAGAAAATATGAAGAAGTTACAGAAGAACAATACTTTTGATAAAACACCTGAATTTACCATTACCAGTCAAGATCCAAAGCAAATCAACATGCTTGTTAAGCCTATCGAAGACAAGGTTGATAATGTCAAGAAAAATCTCAAAGCACCTGATATGGGGTATGATATTGTTGAGGACATTAAAAGGGATAAGGCAAATATTTCATTATTTGAAATGTGTAATGTACCTCAACAGAAAGACAAATTGTTAAAAGCACTTAAAGTACCAGAGGAAGAGCTTCCCACTAACAACCAACTTGAAGAAGAAATTGCTGAAGCAAGTGTGGGAGGTAAGTCTAGGTTTAAAACCCCACCATTCCTCCCAACTTTTGAGATTTTAAACCATAATTTGCACAACTGTTTAGTAGAATCAGGGGTAGCAGTCAATATTATGCCACTTCCAGTCTGCAAGAAGATCAATGGACAACCTAAACCAACTACCTGGCAGGTTATTCAGTTAGAAAGGACTGCTGTGAAAGTAGTCGGGGAAATGGAAGATGTGCTAATTCGCTTATCTACCAATGAAAAGTTATGTCAGTACATTGATTTTGTAGTAGTAGACATAACTGATCTTTATGGAATTGTTTTGAATCGATACTGGTCAGCAAGGCTAAATGGATACTTCGCATCAGATTGGTCACATCTATGCTTGCCTCATAAGGGAAGTCCAAATCAGATAAAAATATTAAGAGATCCCCACATGAAGCACAATGTTACTCAATTGGAAGAAAAAAATGAACCAGTGAATTCTGTGCTGGGAAATTACCTAATTGAGCTAGAACCAGGAAACTACCAAGCGAAAGAAGCCAGCAGTACACTAGACACCCAGCCTAATCTCCTTCAATTTTCGCGGGCTGATGAGATTGATTGTAAAATAGTAGACTTAGTTTCAGATGTAGTTTTTGATTCAAGTACCATAGGATTAGATAATGGGTAGGCATTTTTCAGTCAAGCCTAGCCCCTCAACTTACAAGTTGCCAGATTTACAGGGGTAGGCAGAGAACTGACCAGTTAGTGGTTTAGTTCTCAAACTTTATTTTTCTTGATTATCTTGTACATAAATAAACTGATTTGGTTGTTTATTTTTTATTTTTTATTTTATTTCTGTTTGTTTTGAGTTATATTTTGATTGATTTCAATAAAAGAAGCAAAATTTTGGTTGCATGGAGAGAATCATAATTCTGGATTAACTAAAATCCTTGATTATAAGATTGTGTACTATTGATTTATCTGAAAGAATTTATTATAGTTAAGCATTTTTCCTAAATGGATATAAACACATTGAAGTCCTACTTAATCCTTGTAAAATAACTCAAGATCAAAAGGTTTGGAATACTATTTCGAGGCTCCATCCATCTCACATTTAAAAATGTCTTAGGGGGTGATAGCAAAAGACCCATGGAAAGGAAGCAGGGTAAACAATATATTATATATAAATGATCCCATGCCAATAATTGAAAGCCCAAAAGGCAAATAAGAGTCAAAAAACTCCTAAGAAAGTAATATGTATCAAAACAAAGTACTAAACCATATGAGTACAAGATTGCCAAAGTTCTTCTCTGTCCATGAGCTAAAAAATCAATACATCTCTCACACAAAAGGACACTATGGATAGAGGAGCCTGAATAAAAATTCAGAAAGAAGGCATGCAGGAAGACTCAGAAAGGAGAAAAGGTCCAAAAACACAAAAGTGCAAAATGACATGGGAATGAGGAACAAACGAATATTTATGTTTACCATATGTTACAATCCTGTGGTGTCTAAGTTGAGAGATACCCAAATATAGAGGTAAAATGAAACTCATATTCCTGGCCTCAAAAGAGTTATCTTGACTTTGAAATCTTGGTTTCCATTTTCCTAAATTGGACTATCATCAACGATTAAAAGTACATGCATTTGCCATTTGGGAAATCCAGACGTCTAGAAGAATTCAACATGTTGGTTTTATTATCAAACAATATGTCACTTAAGGAAGAAATTTTCCAAAGATCTGTGTTCACTAGGTAGTCTCCAATTGTTGTAGTTGCAACTATTTTCCCAAATTTTTAAAAATTTTGGACCCTCCTTTTTTATTTTATCTGGCTTGGGATTGTCTGGCTTCCTGAACTCTGTTTTCCTATGCTACAAATTTGAATTTTCTTGAGTTTGTATCGAGGTCAATTGTTTCCTTCGTTTCAGAAGTTGTATGATCTAAATTTCCCTTTGTCTAGTCAATGCTTTTAACTGTGGAGTTTTGTTTGATTGTTTGGAGCTTAAGGTCTAATTTTTCATGATTTTTTATCACTGTTGGAGGTCGGATGATGAGTTGACTCTTTGTTTCGCTGTTTCGGAGGTTGAGTGAACTAATATTTTCATCGCCTAGCTGAAAGTCCTTTCGGTTTATTTGAAGTACTTAATGTTTTTGATTTTTCGATGATTGTTGTGGGAAGACATTTGAATAAAAAATCGGGACATTAGTTCTCTATGCCGTCGATGGACAGTCCTATTTTTTGCGGTGCCCTTTATGTGGTGTTTTTGGTTTTATCGTTTAAATCCTTTTTTACTTTATCACTATTGGAACGATGTTTGTTTTTGATCGGAAGGCTAGTCCTTTGTGTCGCTGACATAGCGACAACGTTAAGCTTTGATTCGCTGATCCGTAGTCAGTCTGTCTCCCACCGTTGTGGCTGCATAGTGAACTATCCTGCTGATGCGTTAGTGGTTCCGATCTTTGACACTTAACTATCGATGGTTTTAGATTTTGGGAGTGCCAACACTACGAAAGGGTTGAGGACTAATCATCCGACGCATAGTGCTCAGAGCCTCCAATCACCAACGTTATTTTTGTTGTGGAACCCATAGTCTCTATGCTACCCGTCGTTACGGCTGTTTAGTGGATTATCTGCCAGATGCTTAGCATATTTTGTTTTCGATTGTCGGTGGGGTTTTCCCACCGATTTTGGTGTGCTTTTACTCTATTTGACAATGGCAAAGTTTTTTCATGGGTTTTGGTCGAGTCTAGGTTTTCTCCGAGATGAAGAGCACAGTTTAGGTTTTGGATTGGAAGTTATGTTTTTATGATTCATGCTTTCATTGGAGGGTTTTGAGTTAGTCCAGATGCATCTTGGATTGAGATAAAGAGTCTGTTCTATCGGAATTGTGATTTTAGTTGGATAGGGGGCTTAGAGGATTTTCAGACCCAGCTTGCAGAATTTTCTTTGCCTTATCTTTTCATGCATTAATATTGTTTATAGTTCATTTTACAAAATGCATGTATTGATACAGTTTGTTTTACTTTGTTAAATGCTAAATGGTCTAAAAATTTGTTATTTTCATGACAGGGTGATTACTGCTGCAAAGAAGATATGTCTAGAAGACAAAGCAGAAGAAAGGAGGAAAAAAGGAAGGAAGAGAAAGAAAATGAAGAACCAGAGATGAAGAAAGTGAAGAAGAAAGTGAGGTTCTAATATCTCAACAAATCGATAGCAGCAGAGGCCCAAGCTTGGGAAAAGTTCATCAGCGACCAAGCTGAGCCCTCTTTATAAAAGTGCTATTAAATTTTAATTTAATGTAACGTATTGTACAGCACTCACTAAAAGACAAAATTGTAGGATTGAACGGTTGGGGGAGCCCAAAGGTCACCGAGGGGCATCCCAAAGGTTATGCTACTTTGTATAAATATAGGAGAGTTAGATGTAGAAAGGAATTTTTCCCAGATAGATTTGTGAGAGTATGTTGTAAGAAGAACTATTTCCTTTTGCAATAAAGAATTACAAGTTTCCTATTGGAGAAATCTTGGCGGAATGTTTCAAATGTTGTGCTATGGATCTATTGAATGTGAACTATTTTGTTTTCATCTTATGTCCATTAACTGTGAGATCGTTCTAACTCTTTGAACCTATGTTCTTGTTATGAATGTGCTCTAGTTTATTCTATGAAATTTCCACTATCATGAGTAATGAAGGATTTCCATACACAATAAGCTATCTTGTTGTTCATTTATCTATTAATGTTCATGTGTTCTAAAATAAGTAACAACTATCTAAGATTTTTTTTAATGCATGCGCAGAAATAGATTACTCATAGATATTTGATAATTTTGCTTCCTACGGATAGGTTAGTTAGTTAATTTTAGTTTTCTTGCTGTGTGTGATTTAGATGTGAGAGAGTTAAGACAAGAGGTAAGAACCTGCGCATCACATTGTGACTGCTCCTCATTATCTATATCAATCTGCATTTTTAGATAGGCACTTGCACATCATACTTAAACACAAAAAACTAAAAATATACACGATGGACTGGACCGTAATTAGTAAAAACTTTAATTTGTTACTTGACTTACGGTAGCAGGATCGTAAACTGGATGGATTCCCCATACCAAACAATAATGGGCTAGTTGGGAACGTTTATTGGGGAGAATCCCTAACTGTTTTTCCTTGCAATTTTCTAGGCATCAAAACATTCTTTTTACTGTATCCACCAAATCCATAGCTGTCTCCTTTAACTAGCTTTCTGTCAAGTAAACCTGGGCTGAGGGCAGATGATAAGCCATAAAGACATATGCACGGCTATAAGCAGTGTAACCTTGCTTGGCAGTGTTCCTCATAATCATTGTGGTTACATCTGCCCTAGGTAGAATCCATCCTATCACTTCTGAACAAGGGAACAACTCAGGTCTTGTGGCTACTTTCATTAGAGCCGATTTCTCAATGTTGGCATATATAGTCAAATCCTCAAAACCCACATCAGGTACATTCTAGTTGGCTATCATCTTGTAGATCTCTCCCCACTTGTAGTCTGGTTCAACCCCAATGGAAACTTTAGTATCCTCATATATATACTCTACTTTGGTGATGATCTCGACTTCAGGTTCTCCATTAACCATAGGATCCTTCTTCTTTTGTCTCTTCGACATGTTTTCGTTACAATAATCACTCTGTCACATTCAAAACATGTTCTTAGACCAACTGGGTATTGTCAAGTGTTTTAAACAATAAACAAAAACTATATCAATTGTTTACCTCCTCCATATGCATGCTGAAAAATAAACTACACCTAGTATTCAATGCATGAAAGAATTAACAAGGCGATGGAAAAATCATGCATGCTGCTTCCTAAAACTGCCTAAGCCCACTATCTGTAAACTTCACAATGTCGAAAAAATAACTTTTATCTAAATCCGAGGTGCAGCAAACTAATCCGATTTCAAATAGGGATGAATCAAACTAATCCTACCGATTGTCTTCACAACCAACTCAAGAACATTAAACCTTACATAGTGCTCCTCCTTTCGAACAACCCTAAACCGACCAAAAATGAAAAAAATCCCACAATCCCATGGAATAAGGTAAGTGCAAGAAAAATTTTTAAAACCCTCCTGGGTGGCTATGGACAACCCCAAAAATGGGTGGTGCAGACAGTGAAATGCTTGTCTGCACCATGCCCTAATCTTTCGCACTAGAGCAAAAGTATCCATAATGGCTCAAACAATTACGCATACTCAAAGTTCTTTCGCTAAAGAAAACTGCAAATAGCTAAACTCTTCACCCTCAAGGTAAAATATCATGCAAACCGTAAAAGAAAACATCCTTTTATTCGGACAAACCTAACTCACAGAAAACCTAACTAGGGGAAAAAACCTAACGGTTCCAAATCGACCAATAAAAACTAAAACAGTAAGGCTGTAGTTCACCTACTTGGAAAATGATAACACAGTCGATGGGATGGAAAAACCTTCACAGGAGCAACGTGAACGAATCATGTTCAGACAGCTGGGTGTGCGTGAATCGGTGCAAACGACAAGGACTGGAGCAAATGACAAGTTTAAAAGGCAGATAAACAATAAAATAACACTTCCCTCATATATATAACCTTCGGCGGAAACTGTCGACGGGGATAAAACCTAGTCGACAATCACAAAATATGTCAATCGAAAGAATAGTTCGGAGGGTAGTTGTAACAGCGGGTGCAAAAACAACTACAGAGCCGAGATGCTTTAACACTATCGATCATTGACAGCACTAGACTCTAAGTGTGGAAACTATAGACGGAGCTTTCTCCGTAACGTTGGCGCTGTAAAGCACTATCATTGTGACTCCGCTCGTTCTAACGGCTATTGAATATTGGAAAATCTAAACTCTATAGATTCGGCGAGGAAAAGCACTAACTCTCAGAATGTCAAAACTGAACATCCTCCACAATGTTGGCAGCGCAAAGCACTATCATCGTGACATTAATCATTCATTATCGGGCGTAAAAAATCAGAGATCCTATACTCTAAGAATCAGTGAGGGAGAACACTAAAATTTCAGAGCCTTTCAACACTAGGTTCCCGTAACGTCAGTGACGTACAACACTAGGACTCCAGATCACTTGTTGCAAAACATTCCAATAGCGATAAAAAATTAATCAGCAATCAAAACGCTAAGTTTTAAGCTCGAAAAATAAAATGAAGACAAAAAGAATCCATGTTTTCAACGTATCGGCAAGGAAGACTGAAGTACATCTGATAGACTTGACCATTTGGCTTCTGCAACATCGGAAAGATAGTCTACTATGCTTCCGATATCAGAAGGATAGCCGACTAGTCTTCCGATGCAGAAAATCAAAAAGATCAACTTTTTAAGGAAAAGATCTAAATTTCAGGGCAGCTTTAGCAAAACCTAATACTCCTAGGCTAGATCTAATAAAAGCAAATGAAAAGGAGGGCCCTAAAATTGAAAATTTTGGGGACAAATAGTTGCAGCTGCAACAATTGGTGAATACCTGGTGAACACAGATCTCTGAATAATTTTACTCTTTGATCAACAAACTGTTTGATAATACCAAAATGCTGAATTCTTCAAGATATCTGGATTTCCCAAATGGCATATGTATGCACTTTAATCATTGATTATAGTCCAAGTTAGGGAACAAGGGAACCAAGATTTCAAAGTCTAGATAACTCTTTTGAGCAGGGATGATTTTAAGAAACCATACTTATTTAAAAGTGTATAAATGTTTGTGAATATTACCAATTCTTAAATAGGAAACGATAAAATGATTGGTGATATTTTTCAAAAAATATTTTAATTTCCAAGGATTTTATATCATTTATATAATAATTTGGCAATTTTTAGGGTGAAAAAATTTTACCCCATCAAAATTGGGCGAAACGGGGCTTCAAAAAAAGCAAAATGACGAATCTTTTTTGGGAGAAAAACATGGAAAAATAGCCCACTGGGCTAAAATTCGCCCCTAAAATCATCCCTGCTTTTGAGGACAAGAATATTAATTTCATTTTTACCTCTGTCTTTGAGTAGTTTCCAGCTTAGACACCACGAGATTGTAACATATGGTCAAAAAATATATCCATTTGTTCCTCATTCCCATGCCATTTTGCACTTTTGGTGCTTTTGGACTTTGTCCTCTTTTGAGTCCTCCTGCATGCCTTCTTTTTGAATTTTTTAATTCAAGCTCTTATATCCATAGTGTCCTTTTGTGTGAGAGATATATTATTTTCAACTCACAGATGGAGAATAACTTTGGCAATCTTATACGTATTAATATGGTTCAGTACTTTGCTTTGATACATGTTTCTTTTCCTAGGATTTTTTTACTCTTATTTGCCTTTTGGATTTCAATCCATGGCATGGAATCATTTAAATATAATATACTGTTTACCTTGCTTCCTTTCCACTGGCCTTGTGCTGTCACCCCCTAAGACATTTTTTAGTGTGAGATGAATGGAGCCTCAAAATAGTATTATAGACCTTTTGATCCTAAGTTATTTCACAAGGATTAAGAAGGACTTCAATGTGTTCATATCCATTTAGGAAATCTGCTAAAATTGAATAAGTTCTTAAATGAATTAATAGTACACACTCTTGTAATCAAGATTTTAGTTAGCCCAGAATTCTAATGAACTCCATGCAACCAAAAGTTGTGCTTCTTTATTAAACAAATTCTAACTAAACAAACCTAAAAAAAAATCTAATAAATAAAACAAACCAAATGTTTATTTATGTACAAGACAGCCCAAATAAAAGATCAAGAAAAATAAGGTTTGAGAACTAAACCATTTACTAGTAAGTTCTCTTCCCACCCCTGTAAGTCTTGCAGCTTGTAAGTTGAGGGGCCAAGCTTTGTGGCAATATGAAAAGGGCCTACCCATAACTACTGAAACTTAGTGTGCTTTCCCTTTTCATCATGTGGGCGATCCCACTTAAGAACCATATCTACTACTTCGAATTCTTTGTTCCTAGGTTAATGTTTATCAAACCAACAATTCACTATTTCCTGTTGATGCCTAAATATTTCTTTGGCTTTGGACCTAGACTCTTCTGACTTCAAAAGATTATAGATTCTGATTTGTAGAATCTCATTATTGGTACCCCTAGATTCTTGAGCTATTATGGAAGATGGCAATAGGATATTTGGAGAAAGAATAGCTTATTTTCCATAAACGAGAGTGTATGGTGACATACCTAAGGAATTCTTGGGTGTGACTCTATCATCCCAGAGAGCATTAGGTAACGCTAAATGCCAACTTCTTTGATTTTCTATTACGGTTTTCTTTAGAATCCTAATCAGATTTTTGTTTGTGGATTCTGCCAAACCATTTCCTTGGGGGTAATAATTTGGAGAATAATGCAACTTGATTCCTCTGTCATTAGCAAATGTATTTAATCTAATAGAAGAAAAGTAAGTAGCAATATAAAAAACTAGGGAAATTGGAACCCCAAACCAGGTCATAATGTGATTTTGTAAGAAATCCATGACTGCATCTTCATTTACTTTCTGTAATGGAATAGCCTCGACCCATCTGGTGAAGTAATCAGTTGTTGTCAGAATATATTTGTGCTGCAAGGAATAGTTTTTGTTTATTTCTCCAATAATATTGATGCCCCATTGTTCTAATGGTTCTAATACCATTAGTGGTCTAAAAAGCCCTGTTGCTTTAGCTTGTATTCCAACACCTCTCTGACAAGCATCACATTTTCTAACAGGAGCATGAGCATCCTTAAACAATGTAGGCCAATAATATCCATCTTTGAGAATCTTACATGTTGTTGTGTCTCCAGAAAAATGACCTCCAGCAGGCCCATCATGCAATTCTGCTATGACTTTTTTTGCATCTTCTTGTTCTAAGCACCTGAGAAAAACTCCATCGTAGCTTTTTATGAACAATACTCCATCAATTATCTAATATGAATCTGATTTTAGATGTCATGCACTCCTTTACTTAGGACTCCAATGCTCCAGCAAATATCCTTCTTGGAGGTAATGGACTAGGTCTAGATACCAAGAATCTGGAGCTGTAAACAATGGACATACATCTACCATATGTAGCTCAGCTTCATTATCCCAGTTGTTTTCTTCATTGCTTTGACCTTCAGTCATTAGTTGACACAATCCTTGTCCTTTTACTATGGATGTTGGTTTGAACTCAAGATCGTATTCTTGTAAGGTGGTCACCCAGTTGCCTCTTCTTTCTCCTAATTCCTTTTGTAAAAAAAGAGATCATACAACTGGGTGTGGAACTATCACTTTAGTGAGATTCTTAAGTATATATGGCCCAAATTGTTTTACCGCTTTAAAAATTGCATAAGCTTGTTTGTCAACTGCTGGATAATTCAATTCAGCTCCTTGCATACCAGTGCTCATAAATGATATGGGGTACTCATCTCCCCCATCTTCCTTCTGTGTAAGCACCGCTGCTAACGAATCATCAGACGCAAAAGTGTACAAAATAAAATCCTTTTCGAAATTAGGACTTTTGAGTGATGGTGCATGAGCAACAAATGTTTTTATCTTGCTGAATGTGTTCTTCTCCAAATCAGTCCATTTGAATTGTACACTTTGTTTAACCATTTGCTACAAAGGTTTGACGATTTGGGCAAAGTCTGGTACAAACCTTTGTACAAAATTGATTGTCCCCATAAATGATTGCATACCCTTTTTATTATGGGGTAAAGGGATTTGTTCTATGGCTTTAATCTTCTCCGGGTATATGGAGATCCCTTTCTTAGAAATAACATCACCCAGTAGCTTTCCTTATGTGACTGCAAACACGCATTTCTTAGGATTTAGTGAAATACCATACTTTCGACAATGCTCGAAAATTTGTTTCAAATGAAATGCATGTTCCTCTCTCTTTTTTGAAAATATTGTGACATCATTTAGATAAACCACAACACTACGGCCAATCAGACCATGGAAATCTATATCCATGGCCCTCTAAAAAGTAGCTCCAGCATTAATAAGTCCAAAGGGAATTCTCCTATATGCAAAAGTTCCCCACTTGGTTCTAAATGTGGTTTTAAGTCTATCTTCTTCAGCTACTAATACCTGATTATAACTAGAGAATCCATCTAATAATGAAAACAATTCAGAACCTGAAACCATCTGTAATATTTGTTCCATGGGTGGGACCGGATAATTATCTTTATCGGACGCACGATTAAGATTTTTGAAATATACATAGAGCCTAATTTCTCCTAACATTTTCCATATTGGCACTAAATTAGAAACCCATTCCGAATGTCTGACTTTAAATATGATTTTAGCATCCAACAATTTTTTTACCTCATTTTGAATTAAAGGTTCCAGCTTAGGATGCATCTTCCTCAAAGGCTATTGGTATGGCTTGATTCCACCTTTAATTGGGATAAGATGTTGTATGATATTTGTGTCATAAGTTTTAAGCTCTTCATAGGTCCAAGAAAACACATCCTTGTACTGCTTGAAAAGACTGATGAACTTACTTCTTTTGTCTGGAGAACAACACTTCCCCAAATTTACATATTTGGGTTCAGCTTCAGTCCCTAAATTTATCAACTTGAATTGTAAGGACGAGATATGGTTTTTGACATTCACTGGATTTCTGAATTTGTTATCTAAATCAAACATTCATTCCAAGGTCTTGACTCCTTTAGGAATAAAGTTTCCAAATTTTAATTATGCTTGATGTTCTTCATCATGTATTATTGCTCCTTTAAAAGTATCATCATTCATCAAACACTCCAAAATTTGTTGATCATCGTCAAAGACTTGTAGGTTTGTAATCATATCTAGAACAGAAGGCCTGAAAAGTAATTCAATAGAACATCTATTATTTGAAGGTACTAGACTTGCAGCTGAGGTAGCCAGTAAATCAGCTGCTACATTTTTTAATCTAGGAATGGACACAATTTTGAATGTATGAAAATTTATAAGAAAATACCAAACTTCATTTTGGTAAGCTTTCAAATGTGGTGAAATATAGTGTATCTTGTTTCGAATTTGCTTAACAACTATTTCAGAATCTCCATATACTTTCAGAATTTTTACTTTCAGTTCAATTTCTTTTTCAAGTCCCTGAACTAGTGCTTCGTATTCGGCTGTGTTATTTGTGCATTTGAACTCTAACCTACAAGAAAGAAAATGTTATTTTTTCTTGGATCAATCAGGACACATCCAGCTCTTGATCCCTCTAATGTTTTAGAACCATCAAAATAAAGAGTCCAAAAACTATCTACTTCTATTGAATTTGAATTACAGACTACATTTGAAACTAGATCTACTATATTACAGTCAATCTCATCAGCCCATGAAAATTGAAGGAGATCGGGTTTGGTATCAGGTATACTGTTGGCTTCTTCATCTTGGTAATTCCCCGGTTCTAGGGTATCAGGTATACTGCTGGATTCTTCATCTTGGTAATTTCCCGGTTCCAATTCAATGAAATAATTTCCCAATACAGAGTTTACTGGTTCATTTTTTCCCTCTAACTGACTGACATTGTATTTCATTTGAGGCTCTCTTAATACTTTTATCTGATTTGGACTTCCCTTATGAGGTAACCATAGATGTGACCAATCTGATGCAAAATATCCTACTAACCTTGCCGACCAGTCTCGAATCAAAACCAATCCATAAGCATCTGGTATGTCTGATACTACAATGTAGATGTACTAACATACCCTCTCATCTGCGGATAAGCGAATCAAAAAATCCTCCATTTCTCCTATTACTTTTACAGTTGTCCTATCTAAGTGAAGAACTTGCCAAGTAGATGGTGTTATCTCTAGGATTTTTTACCTGGTTTATTTTTAAATTTTTGCTTTGCATTGGTTTTTCTTGTTTTAATTTCCAGCTTGCTTTGATTGTTATGATTGTTTGTTCACCTTTAGCATTCCTGTAGATACCTTAAATCATCAAAATTCCATTCAGCAAATAATAAATTTGTGTATGTGTAAAGATTTATGCCTTACATGGTAAAATTTACAAACTGATAGCAAAATTCCCAAACTGGTAGCTTATTGAGAGCTTGCAGCAGATGGTGTTTTAATGATTTAACATATATATGGTATGATTGTGGAAAGAGTCATGGTTTATGATATGAAATCTTGGTTAATATAAACTTTTGATTATAATGTTATACGCTGGAGCATGAGCCTTCGTTATTGTTATGGTTCTAAGGATGTATACCATAAAACAATGTTTCAATATGGAGGCGTAAAAGGGTACAAATGCTGTCATTTCACCCATATGTCCGTTCCTGCAATAAATGCCGAGGAGCTATCGTGGCAGAAATAGCTATACACATATTTTCCTCCATTCAGGTTTCCATTTGGCTGTTGATAGAGGTACGAGGGCGCCGGTTTCCTTTGCAGGTGGTTCTATAACGTATTTTGGGATATTTTGGTCCAGGTTCGAACCTCAGAAATTGCAGAAGTCAGGATTTAGTTTTTACATTAGCACCGGTTCTAGTTTGCAGGGATACGATTTTTACAGTTGTATTGGTTTCAGCTACAGCGAAAGGAATATGCAAAATTGTAGAAGCCCCTGTGTAGAACATGCAGTTTAAGAGTTTTGTTTGATTTACAGAGTTTTCATATCAAAATCAATGTCATTGGATGAAGGCCCATAAAACCAGGGCATTGGTGTTGTTTATTTGCATTTGCAGCAGTGTTGGGTTCAGTTTACAGCGTGAAGATTCGATAGCTCTATAAAATCTCCTATGTAGAATATATATTCGGAGGGTTTTCTGATTGACAGAGTTTCCTGGTTCTGCGATCCGGAGAGCTGTCTTACATTCTTGTATTGGTTCGATGACTGGGGAATCCCTTCTGACTACCGCCACATGGATGGCTATGGCGTTCACACATTTAAGCTGATCACCAAAGAAGGTAGCGAAACCTACTGCAAGTTTCATTGGAAACCTACATGTGGAATGAAGTTTTTGCTTGATGAGGAAGATATGATCATGGGAGGTAGCAATCACAGCCATGCTACCAAATATTTAATTGATGCCATAGCTTCGGGCAACTACCCTGAATGGAAGCGGACCTCATTTACGCCTCTTCACAACATAAATTGCAACCATGGGTTTATTTATTACACCGAACAGGGATTTCTTAAAATATGTCAACTACCATCTCTAAACTATGACAACTACTGGCCGGTTAAGAAGATTCCTTTGAGAGGAACACCTCATCAGATATAACAGATTTTGTAGATAAGAATATTTATGCCTTAATAGTTTCATTCCCTGTTTCCAAACCAGTGCTGGTTGATCAGGATAATAATCATCTGACAGAGGCCAATAATATCGTTTCTGAAGATACACATGTATCAAAGTTTTTATGCTTATAGATGCTTCCTACATCAGTTGCTGATCGAACCAATCGATATGCTCTTCTATGCGGCACACTTGATGGAAGTATTGGCTGTGTTGCTTCTCTCGATGAGCTGACTTTTTGGAGGCTCCATTTAGAGTTATACTTTGTTTGTGAAACCAACTCTGTTTATTCACAGATGTCTCTCTTAGTATGACACTTGTAGTCTTAAACCATTTTGAAAGGGATTTGATGCCCCATTTTGTAGGAGTTCGATCCTAACTTGTAGGATCTATGGTTAGTTTAAGATAGAATATTTTTTGATATAAAAACATCTATCGAGCTAGTATGAGGGGGGGTTGGCAGTTTTGGGATGATGCTGGATGTATATTGAACCATTCTGTATAACATAATATCTTTGCAGCTTCACAGGTTCTAGCTTTGAATGTCATATGATGATGTTTTGTTGTTGTGCATTATAAACTATTTTCTTTGATAATTCTTTTATATCTGTGGTCATTCATAATCCATGTTATAATTCTTATTGAAGGAGATAGTTATCTTTATGTTTTATAAACAACTACAGTTACACTTTATATTTCAGGATCATAGAATCCTTTGTATGAAATGTTGTTTTGAATGTTATGTTATTTGAATTTTATGATTTTCTTTCCAGCCTTCACTGTCTTACCAACCTGTCAATACACTTTGCTCTTTTCTGTGAATATTTGTATCTAATGATCTGTGATATATACCAGCTGTATGTTATATTGTGATTTTGTTCCTGAAAGCTGTACAAACCTATGATACCAGCCTTAGGTTTTATTTTAGTCTGTATTTTGATTTGATTTTATTTTGATTTAGTCTTTATCAGACTTAAGATTTCCTTAAGCTTGGATCCCCTGTAGTCTAGGTCCAACTTTAGGGATAACAGATGGTTTAGGTTGACCATTGATTTTCTTGCAGACTAAAAGTGGCATAACGTTGACTGAGGATCCTAAATATACTAAACATTTGTGCACATTGTAGTTGAGTATTTCAAAAGTTAGGAGAAATGTTGGAGTTTTATACTTAGAATTCCATCCTAAACTTGCCTCACCAATTTCCTCCTCAGGTTGGTTGTCACTGGGAGGCTTCTCTTCTGATACCTCAAGTGATTTTAAAAGTTTCTATTTTAGCTGAGGTAAATTACATATTTCAAACAATGAGATATTTGCTTTAGCTTTTTTAATTTCTTCCACAACATCATATCCCATCTGAGTTTCTTTGAGATTCTTCTTGGCATTATCAATCTTAACTTCAACAAGCTTAAGAGGTGTGTTGATTTTCTTCAAATCTTGACTCGAAATGGTAAATTCAGGAATTTTAATAGTTATAGTGTTTTTCTGTATCTTCTTCATGTTTTCCTAAAGTTTCTTAATCTTAGGAAGTATCGACTTATCTTATTTTAACAGACTTTGACTTCTTCTTGTTACATTTTTTTTCTGGTGTTTCCCCTTGTAACAGAAAATATTTTTCTCCTGTATAAAACATAGAGACATAGTCCCATAAAACTAAAGTATCTTCCTCTTGTTTTTCCGTAGGTTGATTATCCTTTTCTTCCTCCTTATCAATTTCGGTCAGTTTGGAGTCCAATAATTGATTCATTTCTAACATCATAGAATTAATCCATTGAGGGGAATTCTTCTCAGAATGAGGTTGCTCATGAAAGGTACAAAAATTATCCATGCCTACATCAGTTAAATTCATCATTGTAGGACTATGTGGAGGAGGTTTAGGTTGACTGTTGTCTTCCCTTTTTATAATAAGGCCTATATGGTTTGTGAGCCTCCTTCTCCTTTTCTAAGTCTATCACTCTGTTGGATAACTTCTGCATCATCTTCAACATCCCTTCAAAATCCTATGATCGCTCATCCTTCAATTTAGTTAGTAATAAAGGTTTCTTCTGACTGCATAAGGTAATTCTCTATACTCTCCATCTCAGCCTCTACCTTCTCAGCTTCTTCATAGGTTTCTTCCAATGTAGGTCTAACTGATCTCTTGGCAAACATGGCTAGATCAGACCCAAGAGCTGAGGTATAGTATTCAATTAGAGAATTTTCAAATGGCTTATTAGCTGCAGTGAAATTGTTTAGGTAAGCAGCAAATATTTGAGTGAAATTATGCACTCTTTCTTTCCTTTGTTTCTTTAGAGCACATAAACCTTTCATTAAAGCTGCATGAGTTTTTTGAACTGCATATTTTCTTCTAAACATTCTCTCAAAGGTGTTCCAATCCGTGATTGAATTTGCAAGAAGGGAAAAATACCATGAGGCTGCTTTTCCTTTCAGGGTGTGGGGAAACAATCTACAGACCACATCTTCATTCTCTCCAGCTCTTAGTCCTTCTACAGCCAAGTAAAAACTCTGTAAATGGTCATCTACCAGAACTCCTTCACTTGGTTCAAACTTAGGCAACATTTTGTCAAAATCCTGAGGAAAATCATGCAAGGGAGGTGTCAAATTTAAAGGCAACCTAGCCCTCTAAGCAGGTTGTGGAGGTGGTTGGTTTGCATTTACATTAGCCGTAATTCTCAGTGGAGAATGAGGTTGTGACTGAATAGGGGTATGGAAAGGTGAATAGTAAATTGAATCTGGATCTAACTAATTTAAAGGTTGGTCAACTTCTTGTAAGGCCACTTCTACCAGCTCTTCAAGATATTCTACCAACACTAAGTCCTCTAATTGAGGGTGATATTTCTTCTTATACTCTCTTCTAGGTAGGACAAAGATAATCAGTAACCCTCCAATATTTTTTGCATATGCCCTGATAATTCTTCTCAAATCATCAACCACTTCGTTATCGACAGGATACATATACCCTTTATCTTTCTCTTCAGGAGTGGGATTGTGAAACAAACTACTTTCATAACTGTCACTAGTGGAGTGATTTTGAGGAAGTTGGATTCCTCAGCCAACCATGCACTAGTGGCCCTCCTTCTAGCGCTAAAAAAAGGTTGAGGCCTAGAAAATCACAGGTAACAACATTTAGGGATTCTCCCCAATAAATGTTCCCAATTAGCCCGTTACTGTTTGGTATGGGGAATCCATCCGGTTTATAGTCCGGCTACCATAGGTCAAGTAATAATTAAAATGTTTTACCAGTTACGGCCCAGTCCACCGTGTATATTTTTAGTTTTTTGTGTTTAAGGTATGATGTGCAAGTGCTTAACTAAAATGCAAACGATAGAGATAACAAGGAGGGTCATGATGTGATGCGCAGGTTCTTACCTCTTGTCTTACCTCTCTCGCAATCTAAATCACAAATAGCAAGAAACTAACTAAGACTTACTAACCTATCCCTAGGGAGCAAAACTATCATTAATGGTGAGTAATGTACTGTAGTGCATGCATAAAGAAAATCACAAATAACTATTAATGTTTCAGAACATGTGAACATCAATAAAAAATATAAACAACAAGATAGCTCATTGTTAATTAACACCTTCATTACTGAGTGTGGAAAATTTCATGGAATAAACCAGAGTACATTCATAACATGAACAGAAATTCAATGAGTTAGAACGATCTCACAGTTAATGGAACAAGCTGAAAAATAAATAGTTTGTAACAATATTAATAAATACATTAAATATTAACTAGTGATATGTAATACTAGGTTAATGTAACAAAAGCCAAATTTAATTATTAAGCTAGGTTAATTAATGTAAATAAACTAAGAGGCAAGTCACCTCTCTTCCCCATTCATGGTATAAATTACCGGGGCCCTATTATGTAACACATCTTATTTTACATTACTTGCTCTTTATGGCATTTATACGTTACTTATACTGGTTATTCTATTATTGAGGAACTTTGTTCCTTTCAAGTGGTATCAGAGCACATGGTTTTGTTTTTAAAGTAAAACAAGCACCCCCCCTCAAAAAAAGGAGGTAAAAGAAAAGAAAAGGAAAGGATTACTTTCTGCTTTAGGGTTTTGCTTTGATTTGAATTATTATAATATATTTAGAATAGTTCAAATTTTTGTTTTATTATATAAAATAATAAAATAAAGATTTTTATTATATAATAATTAATACAATAATTAATTATTATAAAAAAAACTATATATTAAACTATCTATCTATATATATATATATATATATATAGTTTATAAAAACATTAATATAATTATTAATTAATTAATTAATTATTATTATTATAAAAGAAAAAGGAAAGAAACAAAAAAAAGAAAAGAAATACAAAGAAATAATATTATTGAATATTATTTTTGGAAAAAAAAAAGGGATTTATTTAACCTAATCAAAGAAGACATTCTATCATTGAAAAAGCAAAATAAAAGAGGGCTAGACAATCAGCCGAAATCTGCTATGAAACAAGAAGACCAATTCGAAAAATTGGAATTCAAGAAGTCATGGCGACTATGATACCAAAATTACAATCACAGTTGCAGGCAGTTTCAAATGAGATAAAAGAGTGCGAAATTGTCAATAATAGTCTACTATTCAAAATTGATAAACAAAAACTAAGGATTACTACCTCAGAAATGAATATTGGATTTTTGGAAGATAGTAAAACAAAACTCATAGAAAGGCTAGCAGATAAAGATGAGAAAATATCACGTCTAGAAGGCATCATTCAAAAACTTGACAACCAAATAATAAAGTAAAAAAAAGTTGAAGAACATCTGTATCGGAATATTATCGAATTGGAAAAATAAATTAGTCGTCTTAATAAAGTCGTCTTCAATAATGAAGATGAATTGGTGCAAGTACATGAAAAGTTAGGAAATCAGGAAACAAAATTACGTCATCATCAACAACAAAAAGAAAGACTCCAACAACAACATGATGACAGTAAGAAGGCACATAAGTTGGAATTGACAAAAGTCAATAAGGTATTATCAAGCAATATCGAAGAGATTTTTCGACTACGAAATCATAACAAAACACTGATTACAAAAATCAAAAAATTGAAAAACAGTAGCAAGAGGGAACACTCTGGTGAAGACCTCGAAGGAAAAATACTAGAAAAGCAAGAAGAAAACCAGTTTCTAAATAATCGTAATCTGGAACTACAGAATCAAATTAAGGAGTTAGAAGTTGAAAAAATGTCACAAGATGAAAGAATCGAAAAGATTTAGAATCATAACAAACTATTGGAGAACCAAGAAGCACAAATCTAGGAAAATGCACCTAAAAATCAAATCGAGGAAGTGGAGAAAGTCCTCGCCACAGTCCAAAAGAAAGAAGAACAAACAACACCTACACCTTACAGACATCCTAATTATAATCGTCATTTTGACCAATGACAAGGTCAAAATGAATATTCATAGAAGACTTATGTGGACTTGCGAGAATATCGACATACTAAGCAACAATTGAGATGAATCATCCCAGAAAATGATCTCAGAGCTCCGATAAAAATAGATCTGGGATGGACCACAATTGATACGATGCGACAATTCGCCTGGGGAATCGGTAACTCGTATCATCTCATTTCCTCAAATGTTGTAAATACAAAAAGGAAAGGATCCCAAGACGATCATTCAAAGGAAATCATACATTGCTATCAATACATCTTTGAGGACAAAGCTTCCCTTAAGGGTAAGGCAATGTAACAATAATAATAAATACATTAAATATTAACTAGTGATATGTAATACTAGGTTAATGTAACAAAATCCAAATTTAATTATTAAGCTAGGTTAATTAATGTAAATAAACTAAGAGGTGGCTTGAAAAGTCACCTCTCTTCCCCATTCACAGTATAAATTATCGAGTCCCTATTATGTAAGACATCTTATTTTACATTACTTGCCCTTTATGGCATTTATACGTTACTTATACTGGTTATTCTATTATTAAGGAACGTTGTTCCTTTTGTTCTATTAAACCAGATTACATTCATAACATGAACATAAATTCAATGAGTTAGAACAATCTCACAATTAATGGAACAAGCTGAAAAAGAAATATTTCACATCCAATTGCACCATAGAAAAACATTTGAAAACATCCACAGAACTTTTTCCAGCAGAAAACATGTAACTCTTTATTGTAAAACGAAATAGTTCTTCTTACAATACTCTCTCAAGATGGTCTGGAAAAAGGGTCCCTCCTCATCTAAAACTCTCCTATACTTATACAAAAAACCTAACTCTTGGGCTGCCTCTCAATGTCTTTTGACATTCCCCAACCTTTCATTTCCCAAAATTTTGTCTCGTGCCATGTGCACATAATTAATACAATATATTACATTTTAAATCAAAATTCTCAAAACACTTTATGAAAAAGGGCCAGCTTGGTCATTGATGTACTTATTCCATGCATGAGCCTCCACTGCTATGCCTTCAAATATGGAAGACTCAAGGAACCTAATATTAATCTCATATTTAGCAGCCTGGTTCTTTACCCCTTCTATCCTGGCAGGACTTAGGCGAGCTGATATTCTAGTAGATGTATACTTACTGCTACATGTGCCACTGCATTCTTCAAGATCCATTCATCTAGGTCCTTGACCTGTTGGATCTCTTGCTCGTCTTCCCGATACCTATTCTGTAGATGTTCTATAAACAATTCATGTTCTGGTATCACGTCCAATCTTTTCTCCACAAAATTCTAGAATCTATTGTATGTAGCAAGCACTCTCCTGCAGTATTCAACACATGCTCCCTTTGTTTTCTTCACGGTTTTCTTGAACTGTTCTGCTACATTAATTGCAAATTCCAATAAATCATACTCCTATTTTAAACTCTGTTGGTCCTTAACTGCTAACTCTGTAGGAGATTCCTTATTTGTTTTTTCCTAGACCATTCTTCCTATTAGAATATCCAAAATATCCTGATATATGTCCAAAAAATATGAAGTAGTGTCTAAAATTTGCTCTAATATGGTGTCTATCTATGAAATTTTACACCTTTCGTCCTCTATGCATATCTGTAATTGCTGAATCTTCCTTCTTTGAGTTAGAACGTGTTCTTTCAAAGGCTGAATGTCTGTCTTCTGTTCTATAGCATCTTTCAGTGATGCTGTCAATGAAGTGTTTTTCTCTTCTAAGGCTACCACCCGCATTTGATATTTCTTCTTTCTTTCCTCTATGGTAGCCTTCTCTGTTTCTAACTCAGCAACCTTATTTTGCAACCTGTCCTTCTCTGTACTTCGATTCTCATAGGATACCTAAAGATCATCTCTCTCAGTTTTCAATATTTGATGTTCTAGTTGTAGTTTCGGAAATTCACCCAAGCTATCCTGAGAATTATTTTTCATTTTCTCTACGGATATTTCTAAAGCATCCTTATCCACCTACAAAATCAGGAATTCCATTCTTGAAGTCTTGACTTCATTCATCATGTCTTCATACTTCCTTTTTAGCTTTCGACCCTCATCTCTTTCTTTCTTTAAAGTTTCTTTCAATTGAGTTTCATTCTTTTAAGACTCCTCAATATTGGTCGCAAGCCTGTCCACATTGTCTTCTGTTGCTTGGGTTAATGATACCCCAGCCCTTTCTATCAACCCTAGATCAGTATGTGTGCCATGTGCCACATTTTTTTCTGTTACCATTTTACTTGATTGTCCTCCAGTACCGATATTCTTCTCCGTTCTTTTAACAATCCTTTTCTTTTCTTTATCATAAAAAAT
The DNA here is from genome assembly GCA_001517045.1 of Pseudotsuga menziesii. NCBI lineage: Eukaryota > Viridiplantae > Streptophyta > Pinopsida > Pinales > Pinaceae > Pseudotsuga > Pseudotsuga menziesii. Next base: position 481,874 of record LPNX011152123.1, on the reverse strand, counting down.
AGTACTAAAGTTAGGAACCTCCTTCCCCTCAGTAGGAGTGAACGGGATCAAATTTATCCCAGAGAATGAAGCTGTTCCAAATATACTGCCAAATGATGTAGTAGGTTCCGCGGGATTGGGATCAGATTGTCCTTGCCCTTGATCTATTTGATTTTGGACTCCTTGTGTATCAACCTGCTCTGCTTCTTGTTGATCCTTTTGGGATCCTGTTAGTCTCAAGCCTTCAATTTCCTCTTGTCTTTTCTTGATTTTAGCTTCTTCTTTTTCCTTTCTTTCTTCCTCTTCCTGTCTCACTGCTTCCTATGTAGCTCACTTCTTTTCTTCTTCTTCATTCTTCAACCAGATTTCTGCTTCCTGTGCTAGCCTTCTAGCATCTTCTTCTCTTGTTTTCACCTCTTCTTATTCCAATTTCTTATTCTTTTCTGTTGTTTTTTCCTTTCCACCCATAGTAGTTATTTTTAGTTTGAATCTCCTCTTAAGGGCGGTTATGTTTCTTGCATTCTGAATGTCTCCTCGTCCTTGTACCAAAAACTGGTATATTCAAAATGAATGCTGTCTTCCTTGTAGTAATCATCTATTTTGTTGCAGGATTTATTTCTAGGAAAACTCATTTTTTCAAAACGAAAATGCTTCAGCTCCTCAACAAATTATGTGGCATGCTTTACCTTTAAAAACTTATAACTTCCAAGCCAGAAAGGTATTGCAGGATATGCTGACTTTTTATGTTCGAACATAAAATTTCCTACACCATCAATATAGACATGTCTAACTGCCTCTTTGTGGAGTATATAATACATGGCATACTTTGGTAGTAGGGAAGGAGCTCCGGAACCATTGTACATTCTTATATACAACCCATCCTTCGTCAAATAGTAATCTCCAAATTCCTTGATGACTTTGAATGCCTCCTCAGACATGAAATTCCATTCAGTCAAGAAAATGAGGGCATACAAGGGCATGATGAAGTGCTTGCAGATTTCCCTATAATAGCTATGATATTTATGGGCCCAAAGCAATCTATATGCTATGTACATTGGGGTTCCGTCCCTCTCCCAGTTACATCTCAAAGCTGGAAAACGTTGAGTGCACAATATACACTCAATCAGGATAGAGATCCTCATATAGAACTCTGATTTCTTTTGTGATACCCCTCCTAAGGCCATTGATATGCATGCTGAGAGGCTGTTTGACACAATGTTTGACCAATTAAAAATGGTTCCTTAAGTAACCACATAGAAAATAATTGGTATCCACCCTATCTTGAAACTCTTTCCGTGTGCTCTGCCAAAACTCCTATTTAACATCAGTGAAATGACCCTATAGGGAGTGTGGAGAGTAGAAGTGTCATACTCTCAAGAAGGTCTAGTTCAGAAGTTTTTTATGTGGATCATCATTATTTTTACTGTCTCCACCAGATCCATAGTTGTCTCCTTTAACTAGCTTTATGTCAATTAAACTTGGGTTGAGGGCAGATGATAAGCCATAGAGACATATGCAGCGCTATAAGTAGTGTAGTCTTTCTTGGTAGTGTTCCCCAGAATCATTGTGGTTACATCTGCCCTAGGCAGAATCCAGCGTATCACTTTTGAACAAGGGAACAACTCAGGTCTTGTGGCTACTTTCATTAGAGCTGATTTACCAATGTTGGCATATATAGTCAGCTCCTCAAAACTAGCATCAGGTACATTTCGGTTGGCTATCATCCTATAGATCTCTCCCCACTTGTATTCTAGTTCGACCCAAGTCAAAGCTTTGGTATCTTCATATATATACTCTACTTTGGTTATGATCTCAACTTCAGGTTCTCCCTCAACCACAGGAGCCTTCTTCTTTTGTCTCTTCGACATGTTTTCGTTACAATAATCACCCTGTCACATTCAAAACATGTTCTTAGATCAACTGGGTTATTATCAAGTGTTTTAAACAATAAAAAAAAACTAGATCAATTTTTTTACCTCCTCAATATGTGTGCTGAAAAATAAACTACACACGGTATTCAATGCATGAAAGAATTAACAAGGCAAAGGGAAAATCCTGCAGGTTGCTTCCTAAAACTGCATAAGCCCACTATATGTAAACTTCACAACATCAAAAAAATAACTTTTATCTTAACTCGTGCCACAACAAACTAATCCAATGTCAAATAGGGATGAATCAAACTAATCCTACTGACTGTCTTCACAACCAACTCAAGAACATTAAACCTTACGTAGCACTCCTCCTGTCAAAAAACCCTAAACTGACAAAAATGAAAAAAACCCCGCAATCCCATGGAATAAGGTAAGTGCAAGCAAAAGGTTTAAAAACCCCTTGGGCGGCTATGGACAACCCCAAAAACGGGTGGTGCAGACAGTGAAACGATTGTCTGCACCATGCCCTAATCTTTCACACTAGAGCAAAAGTATCCATAACGGCTCAAACAATTACGCAGACTCAAAGTTCTTTCACTAAAGAAAACTACAAACAACTAAACTCTTCACCCTCAAGGTAAAATATCATGCAATTCGTAAAGGAAAACATCCTTTTATTCAGACAAACCTAACTCACGGAAAACCTAACCAGGGGAAAAAACCTAAAGGTTCCAAACCAACCAATAAAAACTAAAATAGTGAGGCTGTAGTTCACCTACCTGGAAAATGATCACACGGTCGATGGGATGGAAAAATGTTCATAGGAGCAACGTGAACAAATCAAGTCCGGACAACTGGGTGTGCACGAATCAGTGCAAATGATAAGGACTGGAGCAAACGACAAGTTTAAAAGGCAGATAAACAATAAAATAACACTTCCCTCATATATATAGCCTTCAGCGGAAACTATCGATGGGGATAAAACCTAGTCTACAATCACAACATATGTCAATCAAAATAATAGTTCGGAGGGTAGCCGCAACAACAAATGCAAAAACAACTACGAAGCTAGGATGATTTAACACTGTCAGTCATTGGCAGCACTAGACTCTAAGTGCGGAAACTCTAGACAGAGCTTTCTCTGCAACATCAGCACTGTAAAGCGCTATCACCATGACTCCACTCATTCTAACGGCTATCAAAGATCGAAAACTCTAAACTCTATAGAGTTGGCAAGGAAAAGCACTAACTCTCGGAACTTCAAAACTAAACATCCTCCGCAGTGTCAGTAGCAAAAAGCACTATCATCGCAACATTAATCATTGATTATCGGGTGTCAGAAATCGAAGATCCTATACTCTAAGAATCAGTGAGGGAGAACACTAAACTTTCAGATCCTTTCAACACTAGGTTCCCGCAACGTCGGCGACGCACAAGACTAGGACTCTGGATCACTTGTTGCAAAATATTCCGATAGTGATAAAAAGGTAATCAGCAATCAAAATGCTAAGTGTTAAGCTTGAAAAATAAAACAAAGACAAAAATAATCCACGATTTCAACGTATCGGCGAGGAATGATGAACTACTTCTGATAGACTTGACCATTTGGCTTCCGCTACGTCGGAAAGACAGTCTACTATGCTTCCGATATCGGAAGGATAGTCGACTAGTCTTTTGATGTAGAAAAGGAAAAAGATCAACTTTTTAAGGAAAAGATCTGAACTTCAGGGTGACTTCAGCAAAAACCTAATACTCCTAGGCTAGATATAATAAAAGGAAATGAAAAGGAGGGTCCTAAAATTGAAAATTTTGGGGACAAATAGTTGCAGTTGCAACAATATATTCCTAGAGAAAGAAGGAATAATGATATACAAAGGGAGAGAAGGGAAACTGAAGATCAGAAGGTGCCACCACCACTCCAAAACAATGCCATTGATGAAGGAGAAGCAGATGATGATGAGAAGTTTGAAGATACAAATCAAGACATAAATTTTTTTGGGGAGTTGTTGACAGAAGGTTTTTTAATTAAAGAAGATTTTTTAAATTCTGAATATTATGATGCAAATATTTTTCAGATAGAAAATGATTTAGGTTTTGAAGTAACACCAGAGATATTCCAGTCTGAACCCAAGAGTACTATTGGTTTAAGGTTAGGACCAAATCAGGTTGTTCAAAACCCTAAAAAGAAAGCAGTTCTTCCTCCCAAACAATGAGGTAGTCAAACACAGGACAAAGGGCAGAATCAAGGTAGTCCAGAAAAGGTTATTGAAGTTGAAGAAGTGAATAAAAATATGCAGAATTTTAATTTTGAAAATGAGTTGTGTAAAGTTAAAATTCCAATTCCTTTTACTGAGTTGATAAAAAATCCTTGTTATAAAAATTCAGTTTTAAAAATGATGGGTTCAACAGTTGTTCAAATACCTTCAGATATAACAAACCTACAAGAAGAACATCCTAGAATTTTCATTGGTTCTGCATTAGCTGATAAAAATGAAAAAGATTCAAGTTCATCTCCACTTTTCTATATAACATTGAGTGTTCATGATCAAATGATTCACAATTGTTTACTTCATTCAGGTGCTTCTCACAATTTGATGCCTAAGGCAGTTATGGAGGATTTTGGGTTAAGTATCTCAAAACCCTATCAAGACTTATATGCTTTTGATTCTAGGGCTATTAAATGTCTGGGAGTGATTAAAGATATGGTCGTAATTTAACACAGTTACCCATGAAAAGTGTCATCATGGATGTTGTGGTGGCAGATATTTCTCCTAAATTTGGAATGTTACTTTATAGGTCTTGGGATAAAAAGGTAGGGGGTACCTTGCAGATGGATTTGTCATATGCAACAATTCTTGTTTTTGGAGGTGAAAATAGGAGGTTGTATAGAGAATTACAATTTGCTTACATTGTTACTGATGATAGGAATCCAACAAACCATCCATTATATGCTATAGAAAATGATTTGGGCTCTTGCATGTTACACTTCAGTGATGATAATACAGCTGGTATGTTGCAGGATGAGAAGGAAAAACCAATCAAGTGTTCTGTGGAACAAAAGGATGAGTTGTGGAAAATGTATTTCGATGGATCCTCATCCAAAGAAGGAGTAGGAGCAGGTATTCTGTTGATTTCCCCTAGTGGTGAATCAGTAAGTTTAATGTATAAGTTGGAGTTTGTCACTACAAACAATACAGCATAATATGAGGCTTTGAGTTGGGATTAAAGGCTACAAAATATATGGGCATTCAACAAATTTCTGTCTATGGCGACTCCGAATTAGTTTCCCAGCAGTTATGGGACAATTATCAAGTAAAGAAGGATTTGTTGAAAGTGTACAGGAATGAGGTTTGGGACATGATAGATGATTTCTTTATAGCATTTAACATTTCCTATATTCCCAAATATCATAACCAAGCTGCTGTTTCACGTTCTCTAGCAGCTACTCATTTCAAGATTCCAAAAACAACTCATTTAAAGTATCCGATAGAAGTTAGGTACAAACCTTCAGTTCTTGATAATATCAAACAATGGAGGGTTTTGAAGATGACTTGGAGATTAAGAGATTCTTAGAATTGACTGGTGAGTTCTCTAATTCTTTAATTGATCAGGAGCAAGTTGGTGGAATTGAAAATGCTAAGGAATACGCAGAAAATGGAATTGCTAGTCATAAAATTATTGAGTTGAAAGGTAATTTTATTCCCAAGGGTTTGGTCCCCCTTGAAAGGATTTTTTCAAAAGATGAAACTCCATCGAAACCAGCTATGGAGTCCTCAGAAGATAATGTTATGGACTATAATATTGGTACAAAGGAGCAGCCCAGTATACTGAAGATTTCTAAAGCACTTTCAGTGGAGCAAAGAGAAAGGTACATTAAGTTGTTGAAAGAATATGTTGATATTTTTGCTTGTTCATACTAAGATTTTAAAACTTATGACACTACTATTATTCAGCATAAAGTGCCTTTGAAGCCTAATGTAAAACCATTCGGACAGAAACTAAGAAGAATCAGTCCTGCCTTATTTCCTATCATAGAAAAAGAGGTTAAAAATTTATTGGATGCAAAAATCATTGTTCCTCTTAGATACTCATCATGGGTAGCAAACTTAGTTCTTGTCACGAAAAATAAGGGAGAGATAAGGTTGTGTGTAGACTTCTGTAATCTGAATAGGTCCTCACTGAAAGATAATTACCCATTACAAAAAATTGAGCAAATCTTGCAGAAGGTGGTGGGGGCTCAAAGGATTTCAATGGTGGATGGATTTTCCAGGCATATCCAAATTGCAATGCATTTAGATGACCGAGAAAAGATAGCCTTCACTACCCCTTGGGGCACCTTTATGTATGACAAAATGCCATTCGGATGGATGAATGTTGGGGCCACCTTTCAAATGGCTATGGATATAGCCTTTGTTGGGGAAAAGAGAAGCTTGTTGTGATTTACTTAGATGATATTACAGTGTTTTCATAGTTTGCTGAAGAACACCTAAAGCACCTCAAACAAAAAAATTTAAAATGCAAAAAATATGGACTATCACTAAATCCAAAAAAGTCTCATTTTGTTGTGCAGGAGGGTAAGCTATTAGGACATTTGGTTTCAGCTGATGGAATAAGGAATGAACTAGAAAGAGTCAAGGCCATTTTAAAAATCAGTTTTCCTAGAAGTAAGAAGGATGTACAATCTTTTATTGGGAAAATTAATTTTCGGTGCTGGTTTATACCAAATTTTGTTGAAACTATTAAACAAATAACAACTATGTTGAATAAAGATCAGGAAGTAAAATGGAAAACAGAGGCCAGGAATTCATTGTTAGTGAGCACCGATTTTTTGAAATATTTTCTGACTTTTTCCTTTGCATCATAGGACACAATAGTTGCTATTTTGTTACAGAAAAACGATGATGGATTGGAGCAGACAATTGCATTTTTCAGCAAGACCCTCAGGGATTCAGAGTTGAAGTACAGTACCTTGGAAAAGCAAGCTTATTCACTGGTAAAGGAATTAAAATTTTTAAGAATTTATGTCTTGCATTCAAAATTCATTACTTATGTTCCCAATGCTACCATTAAGGATATTTTAACTCAACCTGATAGTGAAGGGAAACAAGGAAAATGGATTGCTAAGATAATGTAGTATGATGTAGAAATCAAGCCTACTAAGATGGTGAAAGGACAAGGTCTAGCAAAGTTATTGGATGATTCAAATTGTGAAGCTTTAGGCCTTCATCTGATGGAAGAACAACCTATACAGGAAGAATTGCAAGTTGAGCAAGAGAAGGAAAAGATCATGGAGTAGTATGCAGAATCTACATGGTATGCAGACATTGTTCATTTCTCATTGTATTTGCAGTGTCCTGAACATCTAGAAAAAAAATGCAGTTAGGTCATTGAAATTAAAATATACTAAATACAATTTAGTAGATCAGCAGTTGTATTGGAAGGATCCAGGAGGTATTTTGCTTAGATGTTTAGACAAATCAAAAAATGAGGAAGTAATTTCAGAATCACATGAAGGTGTTTGTGGAGGACATAAATACTGGAAGGCTACTGCTTATAAAATCCTGAGGTCGGGATATTACTGGCCTTCTTTATTCTTTGATGTATATCAGCAGGTCAGAGCTTGTGTTCCTTTTCAAAAGTTTGTTGGTAAATAGAAAGTTCTGTCTTTACCATTGAAACCCATTGTAGTGAATGTGCCATTTAAGAAATGGGGTTTATAATTCATAGTTGAGATAAACCTTGCATCTTCGGGCCGACATAGATCGATCCTGACAACCACTGAATTTTTTACCAAATGGGTGGAGGCAATTCCCACTAGAAATGCAAATGATAAGGTGATAATCAGTTTTATTTAGGAGAATATTCTTAACATATTTGGCTTTCCTAGGAGGTTGCTAATTGATAATGCTAAATATTTTAAGTCGAAAGCTATGGTTTCCTTTTGTGAACAAAATGGGATTGTCTTCAAGCATTCAACACCTTATTACCCTCAAGGGAATGGGTTGGAAAAATCCACCAATAAGAATCTTCTTTAGATCATCAAAAAGTTGTTTAGTCAAAAAAAAGGTCATGGGATTCCATGTTAAAATATGCACTTTGGGAAGATAGGATAACAACTAAGAAAGAAATTGGAACTTCTCATTTTCAGTTATTATATGGCACTAATGTGGTCTTTCTGATTTAGCTAGGTATTACAGTGATGAAATTCTTGCAAGATAGTTTAGAGGAACCAAGTGATATTCAAAGAAGAGTTTATGCATTGATTGAACTACATCAGGAACATGAAGCTGTGGATGAAAAAGCTCAAATACACAGGAGGAAGATAAAAGAAAGGTTTGACAAGAAGATAAAAGAAAACACTTTTTCCTCTGGAGATATAGTACTAAGATGGGATGCTAGAAAGGAACATAAAGGTAAGCATGGTAAATTTTATAGTTTATGGTTCGGTCCTTTCATAGTCTTAAAAATTTTGGAGAACAATACCTTCATATTGCATACTTTGGAAGGTGAGGAATTATCCAATCTAGTAAATGGACGATTCCTCAAGCACTTTTACAGCTATTGAGGGTAACAAACTTGTCATTTCATTGTATATACCGGTGTGATAGAGATTGGATAAACACTCCATAGCCCAATGGATGTTTTGCAAAGTAGCAGATAGGTTCAGTTTAGTGGCAGAAGGCACTAATCTACAGGTTCTTGAAGCCTCACAACAAGGACTTCATCCCAAAACAAGAGCGATATTTTATAGCTAGGTTTTTTTTCTATATTACATGTTATTTCCGAAGCATTTTTTTCTTATTTCTTTTAAATTTTGAGCTTTGTTTTGAGGTATTAAATCATGAGCATATTTTTATTTGATTTCATGTCATTTGTTTTTTAATTTACTTTATTTTGTTGGTTTTATATTTTTAATGGGCTTATTAGGTGTATATATTTATGAAAATTCAAAAAAATCTATCATAAGATTGGATCTAAGTTCAATAATATTACTTAACCCTTTTTTTGGAGCCATTTGTCAAAAATATTTATCAGGCAGATTTCTGTAGCACAAAAGGGAAGGACCGTGAACTAAAGCACTACAAGAAAGTCAAGGCACTTGAAAATTATAATATCAGCTCTTGGGTTGTTCAAAATTGCAAATGATGGATGTTTTTACATCTTTAAAGACAAAATGATACATGTATAGGAAAAAATAATCATTACGACAAGTGTGCAAGACAGGGTAATGATATTGTAGGTAAATCACAGCTGTCCAAAATATTGAAGAGAGGAAATTTATTAAATATTTATGAAAGTGCATTCTCGAGCATGTTCAAAGGCAATGATGAGTTTGATGGGTGTATGAGAAGCTTCAGAGATCGTGGTTACACCTGCCGATAGTTCGTTGGATGAAATTGTGAAGAAGGTGGTTAAAAGATTTGGGTGGTTGCAGAGTAAGGTACCAGGAGCTGCTAACATTCATTAAAGACATAATACCACAAACACATGAGGTTATTTCACCATCATCATAACTGTATGCTTAGGTAGAGAATTTATTGACTGGGATTAGGAGCAGTATTGACATAGTCTTATGACATTTTAAAAAACTGTAATCTCGGGAAATATGATTTCTTTGAGTTTTTAATCCCACTATGTAGAGAATAATTTTAAATGTTCCTAAGTTGTTTGAAAGAAAGATATAGTTAGGGTTTGGTGCAGAGAGATGAAGAGGAGTGGAAAAACGAATAGGGCCAAACATTCTGATATGGGTTGGGCTAAAATCTTTCCTGAATGTGAAAAATTGTTTGAGAGAGCTAGCTGGTTTAAGTATTTTGAAAAAATTTATGGTTATCATTATTATGAAGTATAATATGGGTTTTCCCAATGGTTAGAGAAAGATACAGTTCATGTTCAATACCCTTAAAATTGAGTTAACTAGAGAGTTGATAGTTGAAGCAACAGACATTGCATATGAGGGTGAATTTTGGTTTTAAAAAGTGCCATTTACCTTCAATTCAAAGGATTTATTGTTGCCTAAGGTTGTAGCATATTGGGGCAAGGGTGTGCATGTTCATAATTTCAATCCTGAGTGGAGGGAGCCTATTAATATTTTACAGAGTTATATAACTTGTAAAGGTAGATTTACTTCTGTCTTCAAGTATCACATCATATTTCTACAGCATCTAAAACAAGACTCGAGGATGAATCTTCCCTTTTTCTTCCTAAAGAGCCTACAGAAAATGTCAAGTATGGTAAAGGGACATAAATATTATACCAAGCAATCTACATTCCACCATGGACTGATAAAACTGATCATTTGTATTGTTCTTGAGAAAAAGGATAAAAATTGGGACTACTTCTTGTTCTAGTTAGGGTTTCGGAGTGAAAAAGAGGACTAGTCAAAAAAGAGACAGATGAAGAAACTTCACATCCTGGTTAAAAGATTGAAGAAGGAATTCATTGTTGAATCAGTAGAAGAGAATGCTCAAGTGGAGTCTTCAGCTCAGAATCTCAAAGAACTTGTATGTGGAGAACAAAGAAAGATTGACGAAGATAATCAGATAGAAGTTTCTGAAGATGTAGAAGAAGTTCAAGAAGCAGGTTTGAAATAGGAAGAAGAAAAGAAATCAGTTGAACATGATCAAGAATTCACTGATATTGAAGAAAACATAACAGATGTTTTTGTTACAGCCAAGCTTGAAGATGAAAACATACAAATTCCAAGTAAGAAGATCAAAGGAAAGTCAGTGGTTGAATCAAAGAATGAAGGTTTACTAATTCTGAGTATAAAGTTTCATGGGAAGTCTTATTCCATGATAGGAGAATCAAATTGGAGACCCAAAACAAGAGCAAAGAATAAGTTGAGACTAAATATGAAAAAGCTCTTAAACCCTAGATTGATGAAGGACAAAATTACTGTAATAGAAGATTCCTCATCTCGAGAAGATTTGGAATAAGATGAAGACCAAAATTATCAGCAATTGGATAGTAAGAAAGAGGATTTATTGACTGTAAAATCATCTTCAGTAAAAAGAAAAGCTATAGAATAGTCAAAATATTCCATTATTAAAGAAGATAGCTCTCAAAAGGTTCCTGTAGCAGTAGCAGATCAGCAAGAAGAGGATGTTGATGCAATTTTCAAGAAACTGAATATCCTCTAATTATCAGAGAAATCTTCTTCATTTCAAGAGGGTAATTACATAGAATCAGAGAATGAAAATCTTCAGAAGACGGTTAAACAGTATAAATATCAAACTGATTTTCTGAATGAAACAAATGAGATTTTGGTCATGGAAAATAGGAGGTTAAGAGAATATATTGAAGATATTAACTCACATTATTAGGAGTTGATTGTGGTTTCAAAGGAAGCATTAAAAAGGAAGAGGCAGACTCAAGACAAATTTGAGGAGTTGAATAAGAAAATCCAGGATTTAACTCAACAAAATCAAGAAATGTCAAGGAGGGTTGTAGACTTGGAAATAGAGAAACAAAGAACCAAAAGAAAATCACAAGCTCTCGAAGGGATAGCACTTCTGGCTGAAGCAGCCAAAAATCTTTAAAGGATCATTTCTAACAGGTCTGCTATTGTCAATTTTTGTAAAGTTAATAGTTTATTTTGTAAAACAATCAGTTTAGTAGCAGTTTTGAGAACTTGACCTAAACTTAGTTAGGTAATTAAATAACTATTTTTTGGGATGTAACAAGGATACAAGAAAGGAATTATATGGTAGTAGGGTTCCATTTTTTTGCAAGGGGAGCCTCAAAGGCTACTGTGTCAAGCTAATATTCAAACTCTCATGTAATTTTCCAAACTGATTATGATATATATCACTGATAAGCCCATATTATTTTCAATATTGGTTTCATTTATGGTTTGTTATAGACCAACAGTAATAAGAGTAGCGATCTATATCAGATCTAAGTTGTTAATGAAAGAAAACAATAAATAAAAGTAGCATGATATATCAGATCTAAACCAAATATAAACTTAACATAAGATGTTAGGACATAGCTCCCTTATCCTAAAAAAAATGGTTCTAAACATACTTCAACCTCTTAGCATTAGGTTACTTGCATGAGACTCAACTAGGGCCAGCATACTTGTGAAAGGAGACAACCTAGAACTGGAAAATACTGTAGAATAGATCATCCAACCCTCACAAATAAAAAACAATAGCAACACAACAGTACAACCAAATCACAATAAAAAACGACAGCAAAGTACTCCAAAACATTTCATTTAAGGTTGTGATATGGTGGATGGAACCTAACGAGGGCTCTTAAGGTGAACACAAGGGTGCAAGAATGCAAAAGGAAGATGTTGTGGATAGGTCTTGCAAATTACAAAAAAAATGTATTCAAAACATTTTTTGGCTCATCCTCCTAGCTAATGAAAAGAATGCCCGCATATGGAAGGAAAATGCCTGTAAAAATGCACAAAAGGTTGAAAATTTCCCTATGGGAATGCTTAACTAGATGCAGGCATTTTTATCTTAGTCTTTCATGCATAATGCAATACTTGCGGGAAATCTTCAGAAAAATGCACGTAGGCAGAAGAAAAATTCCCGCATGAGTGAAGGAGATGTCAATAAAATGAGCGCAGGCTCCCCAATATGTCACAAGTTAAGGAGACAAATGCCAGCCATGCCTCAATAATATCCTCAAGCCTCAACTATGCCCTCACTTGAGATTAAAAATTACACATCTAGTTAAAAATGCCTGCAGCCTATAAAAATTCCCGCAGTTAGTTAAATATGCCCACATTTAAGTTTCAAAGTACACTTACATCAATTCTCCAAATTGGATAAGCAATTGATTTGGAAAAATTGCTGCAACGTGTTGAGAACGGGGATAATTTCAGGGGTGAATTTTATCCCAATGGGCTATTTTTCCATGTTTTTTTCCCAAAAAAGATTCACCATTTTGCATTTTTTGAAGCCCTGTTTCGCCCAAATTTGATGGGGTAAACATTTTTCACCCTAAAAAATGACAAATTATTATATAAATGATATAAAATCGTTGGAAATTAAAATATTTTTTGAAAAATATCGCCAATCATTTTATAGTTGCCATTTTAATAATTGGTAATATTCACCAACATTTATACACTTTTATATAAGTATGGTTCCTTAAAATCATCCCTGGTTGAGAAATGCCCTGCAACCTATTTTTAAATGCCCATTGGACTGATAAAATTCCCACACTACCTTATAAAATGCACATAGGCGTCAAACATATGCACGCATATCTAGACAAATGCCCACAAAAATGCACAAAAGGTTGAAAAATACCCGCAAACAACCATAGCAATAGATGAAGTAAAATGCAGAAAGAAATTAGGTACAATATGTTTACATAAATATACATTTGTGATACATTACTTTTCATCGATTCTGAAGATATATGTGAGACAAATTAAATATCTTGAGATGAATATACCAACAAGGTTTCAGGGGGAGAAATTAGTCTACATATTCATAGGGGGAGCAGTATGGTTAGATAAAGAAAATAAAATAAAGTGAAGCATCATTGTGATGTTGGCATTGATGCATGCTTTCCTTTTATGAATTTACTAGATGACTATTGATACATTCATTATGTGGGGATGCCCTTCGATGTCATGGGAATTTCAATGATAATGTTAAACATTTGACAGGTACAGCTAAATTAAAGCTATTATAGGAAGCTTGATCTTATAAATATATTCTTCAACTATATTGTACAACCACTTGGATGGAGATGAATTTTCATAAGTCCTTGATTTGTTTCAATTGTATGCTTGATCATGGCATCATAGGTGCACTACAAATATTCACCTTTTCAGAGTGCTAAACTTCATGATAGATTGAAGTACCTTGGATTTGTTCTCAAAACCTTTGAATATGGCATCAAGGATAGAGGTTGGATGACAGAAACAATTGAACATTGAATACATTTCTAATATCACATGTGGATATCATGTGGAAGTAGAATGACCATTGTAAATGATGTTCTCAAAGAAATTCATGTTTACTAGTTATTACTTTCTCATTGTCCCAAAGGGATACAAAATAAAATTTAGAAGTTGTATTTTGACTACTTGTAGCACATAAAATAAGACAAGGTTAGGTTTCACCTAGCTCATTGGAAAGTACTTTCCAAATCAAAACATGAAAGGGGGGAATATATCTTTGCAGGCCTTGGCTACTCATCTCAAAGAAGCAACTTCTAAATTCTTTCACATTAGTTTCACACATGTATACAGGGAATTGAATAAGTAGTACAAGGAAAATTGCACATATGTGAAATAAGGAAGGACCCATGAACATTTTTCCTTAATAATTCTATACTATGGACCCACGACCATTTTTCCTTGATTTTTGTATGTTTAAACATCATTTTCAACATTAACCACTATAAGGAAGCTACTTTGTAGGTATTTTCTGAAACAAATTTATGTGAACTACTTTATAAGCTCGGGATTCCCATGACAGGTGTAGTAGTAAAGGAAAAATGATGTTTATGGAAAAGGATGGTGACATTGCAAAAAGGAATATAAAGGATGACGACATGGAAAAAGGGACAAGACAGTTTGGACATCAAGTCAACGTGAGGGTAGGTTACCCGACCTTTTCGAATGTATGTGGTCATACATCTCATGTGTCTCATGCAAAGAGTGGAAGCTCATAATCATCATCACTAGATAAGAAAGCTCATGTGATCATCTCATCTTCCTTAGGTTAACTCAGCAAGGGGTGTCTAGGCCCTTGAGGATAATCATAGTCCTCATAAGATGTCACACATAATAAAAAATAATCTATGCAACAAAAGTGAACCAAAATTTTGCATATAAATTGTAAAAAGCACAAATATAGGTATATTAATTGTTTTAATCAACACATTACTATTAAATAGAGAGATGCATTAACAGTCATTAAAGTAATGAAAAGAAAAAAATTAATAACCATAATCATTTAAATGCTACAAGATTGGACAATATTGAAAGAGGGGGTGAATCAGTATTGTTACCTTTTCACAATTTTAACCACTTTTAAAATAATAAATAACAAAAAGAATCAACAAGATATAGAGAAAATTTTTTATCGTGGAAGCCCAACTAGTAAAAACAACAAACACTTTCTATAAGTTCAAAATTACATTTGCAATTGGTTTTAATAATTTCAAAAATATCTTATATCTTATACTCATGTCAATACAAAGTACTGAGTCTATGTCAAAAACGTATCCTACATCCCATCATCAAAGGGTGTAAAAAAGAAATCCTCAAACCAGCACCAAAAATACATTCCACATAGTCCAAGGAAGCACATAATCAGCCCTGAAGGCTTATCCAAGGAATCACCTAGGGATTAAAGTGAAAATCCCCCTGAACTAAGGCATTTGTATGCCATGGAAACATCTCATAAAAAGGAGCAAACAATAGAGCATAGTCAAAGGCTCAAAAAAGATTGAATATTTTCTAAGAAAGGTGAGTAAGCCACAACAATTATGTTGAATAACATAACTTAAAATAACATGATGGTATCGCTCCCAATAGACTCTCCATCCAACATCTCAATATACGAGAGTTTTTCCATCTCAAAAGAAAGTGTTTTCTTGGATAAAACATTAGCACTCATATTGTGCTCCCTATAAATGTGTTGAAAGTCTTCTTGATAGTGGATATATCCCCAAGAATGAAAACAAAATCCCTCCCTTACTCATATCGCCCAAAACCAAAAATAAAGCACCCTAGTTCACAATACCTTCATACCTTCACCCACTATTTTGTTTTTTCAAGTTGTAGTATGGAGTTTGACAATGGAATAGGAAATAAGAACCATGAGATGGTATCTATTAAGAATCCTTTGTGTTTCAAACTTCAAAATGGTCATCATATTACAATCATATGACAAATCTTTTTCAAGAAAGGGTCTAGTGACGATGATGGCCATAAAGACAATGATCATGATAATCCTGCTGACTACGATGACAATGATAATTTCACTATCAACATCCTCATCATCATCATAATAATACTAAACATTAAAGTAATAATAAACATTAAAAATAATAAACAATAAGAAAAGATTAAACATTTAAAACTATCCATGTTATCTCCCCTCCGTCGCGACAAAGAAAATATACATCTTTCACTTACCTCACTCATGAACTAGGACCGAGGTTGCATAGGAGATTCCAAGGTTGCAGAGGAGGCAAATCTTGTTCATTCAATAAACCCCTTCCTTTACATAACCAGAAAGATAGCTTGTGAGCATTGTGAAACCCTTAAGCTGCACCAGACAAGAATCAATTTCTTGTTTGACTCAATTTTTATAGTATGGGTTCTTCCTACATGTCACTTTTTATTGGGTGGGCATCGATATTCAGCTCAATTTTAATGGTATCCCAACTTTGGGGGGTTTCTATCTTCAAGGCTTTCCACCCCTTTCCAAAATCTACACAGAGGGACATTGTCATATTGAGATGGAGACCCATAAGCAAAGGTGAAGGTCACTAAGGCGTTAGGAAAATAATAGGCTAAGGTAGCTTCAGGAGCACATGGTTAAAACCCAGTAGTAGATCCAGTATAAGTATATTTTTTTCCCACAGAGATGTCTTCGGTAAGTCAACTACTTTCATTTAATCCATTAACTTGTTTTCTAGAAGAATATATAATGCTTTGCATGTATGAGAGTTACTCCTATCTGCCCTCCATAAATTGTAGTCAGGGTTTGCTCCTATCTTCCCTCCATAGATTGGATGGTTTTATATAAAAAATACTTCTCCTACATCCCATCAACCCTTCTTCTAGGTATAACTCTGAGTTAGTGAAATATTTTGAAGACATTTAAATCCTGCACTTAATGGACATAATGCCTGCAAGTATTTAATTTTGCATGCAATACTAAAACAAATTACCTGCATCTAGTTAAACATGCCCATGGGGTAAGAGATAAATTCCCGTTGAACCCCAAAATGCATAAAATAGAGGTGGAAAGATCCCTGCAGGAGGTATTGAAATTACAACATATCATTGAAATTCATGTGACATGTAAGGACATTCCCGCAAAAGTATGCAAGCACCCACACATGAAGACTATATTCCTATGACATGTAAGGACATTGTCGCATAATGAATGTATCAACATTCATCTAGTAAATCATAAAAGGAAAGGATGCATCAATGACAAAATCACAATGCCGCTTCACTTTATTTCCTTTTCTTTATCTAACCGTATTTATATCCCTATCAATCCTGCTTCTAGATATAGCTCTGAGGTAGTGAAATATTTTGAATACATTTAAATCCCGCACTTAATGGAAATAATGCCCACAAGTATTTCATTAAGCATGAAATACTAAGATAAAATTCCCAAAACTAGTTAAACATTCCCATAGGGTAATAGATAAATGTCCATTGAACCCCAAAATGCATGAAATAGAGGTGGAAAGATGCCCATAGGAGGCATTGAAATGTGGTTGAAATTCCAATAGATCATTGAAATGCCCATGAAATGTAAGGACATGCCCGCATAAGTATGCAAGCACCCACACATGAAGAGTATATTCCCATGACATGTAAGGACATGCTCGCATAAGTATGCAAGCACCCACACATAAAGACTATATGCCCATGACATGTAAGGACATGCTTGCAAAATGAATGTATCGACAGTCATCTAGTAAATTCATAAAAGGTAAGCATTCATCAATGAGAACATCAGAATGTTGCTTCACTTTATTTCCTTTTCTTTATATAACCATATTGCTACCCCTATCAACTGTGCATCTAGGTATAACTCTGAGTTAGTGAAAGATTTTGAAGACATTTAAAGCCCGCACTTAATGGACATAATTCCTGCAAGAATTGCATTATGCATGGAAGACTAAGATAAAATTCCTACAACTAGTTAAACATGCCCATAGGGTAATAGGTAAATTCCTGATGAACCCCAAAATGCATGAAATAGAGGTGGAAAGATGCTTGCATGAGGTGTTTAAATAGCAACAAATCATTGAAATTCTCATGACATGTAACGACATGCCCACATAAGTATGCAAGCACCCACACATCAAGACTATATTCCTGTGACATGTGAGGACATTCCCTCATAGTGAATGTATCAACAATCATCTAGTAAATTCATAAAAGGTAAGCATTCATCAATGATAACATCACAATGCTGCTTCACTTTATTTTCTTTTCTTTATCTAACCATATTCAACTTTTTGTACAATTTTTTTGGGAATTTTTCTGGACCTGCATGCATATGTTTGAGGCATGCTGGAATTTTATAAAGTAGTGTGGGAATTTTATCAGTCCAACAGGCATTTTCAAATTAGCTGCGAGTATTTCTCAACAGGCTGCAGACATTTTTCCAAATCAACTGTGTATCCAATTTGGAGAATTGATGTAAATGTATCCTACA
The DNA here is from genome assembly GCA_001517045.1 of Pseudotsuga menziesii. Taxonomy (NCBI): domain Eukaryota; kingdom Viridiplantae; phylum Streptophyta; class Pinopsida; order Pinales; family Pinaceae; genus Pseudotsuga; species Pseudotsuga menziesii. Next base: position 463,630 of record LPNX011152123.1, on the reverse strand, counting down.
ACTTAAATGTGGGCATATTTAACTAGTTGCGGGAATTTTTAATGCACCTATGATGCCATGATCAAGTATACAACTGAAACAAATCAAGGACTTATGGAAATTCATCTCCATCTGAGTGGTATTACAATATAGTTGAAGAATACATTTATAAGCTCAGGCCTCCCATAACAACTTTACTTTAATTGTACCTATCAAGTGTTTAAATTTATCATTGAAACACTTGTGACATCTAAGGTAATCATGCATCAATGAAAACATTAAATTCATAAAAGGTAATCATGCATCAATGAAAACATAACAATGGTGTTTCACTTAATTTTCTTTTCTTTATATAGCCATACTGCTCCCCCTATCAATATGTAGACTAATTGCTCCCCCTTAAACCTTATTGGCTTGTTCATCTCAAGATATTTAATTTGTCTCACATAAATCTTAAGAATCAATGAAAATTAATATCTCACAAATGTAGATTTCTGCCACAAGGTGTTCACATGCACTCAACTAATAAGGAACTTTGTGTATCTAGCAGTTTCAACAGTGGTGTCAAATACTAGTAGGTCAAGTATAGATCATGGTGAGAGAGACCACAATTCAGAAGGGGTACACCACCAGAGAAGAGAGACACCACTATTTAGCAAGTGTGCATAGTGTAGATATTCCATGTAGGTATATATAAGTTTCCATGCAGGCTCCACACAATTCTCAGAATTCAATTTTGGTGGGTAACATATGGAGGTTGGTCAGTTGTTTGAGACTAGCTATTTTACCCTAGAATCCACAACAAAGATTGTACTTCAAATATAGGCATACCTCTAGTCTCTTACAATGATATTGGTAGCAAATGAGTATTAGAGACTAAATGTCCTCCTCGAAAATTTTTAAGATAACATATATATTTCAAGCACATATCCTTATACACTAGTGGAAAATGAGAGATTAGTGACCACGAGACCAAAAATTTTGGTCACCACAGTCTCCTAAAAGGGACAAATGACCAAAATTGATAATTCTTAAGTGAGCTGACTAAAAACGACCAAGATAAATGACCACTTTTGGTCACATTATAGAAACCAACTAAAAACAACCAAGATAAATGACAAATTTGATCATGGGATATATAGACTACAAATGACCAGATAACAATTAGTCATTTATTTGGTCATTTTTAGTTGTGTCACTCTGGTAATGGAAAATATTACAAATTTTACAATGAATTTGTACATTGTACTAAATTCTAAAACTGTAGATGGATTCAGAGACCTCCTTAAAGGGGTATCTGAATCCATCTGCAGTGTTAGAATAGGGGGTCTCTGAATCCATCTATAGTGTTAGAATAGGGGTCTATGAATCCATCTGCAGTGTTAGAATTTAGTAAATTAATAATGTACTACCACAACTCAACATGAATTGACCAAATTAATATATATAAAATACACATCGGTGGCCTTAAATGTGCATCTCCGGGGGGGGGGTCTATAAATGCATATGCAATGTTATAATTTAGTAGATTGTAGACAGCCTCATGTGTCACAACTCCACTATTGACACCAAATTAACTATGACAATGTCCTAGCTGTGAGCTATGTCTTATATATTTGGAAATAACTATACATATATACCTATATACATCTGTTTTTAAATATTTTATATATAAATAATATTAATTATTAAACTATTATTAAACAATCTCCCTACATCAACATAAGATAAACCTAATTGCAGAAAAGTGGCCATGGAAGAATATGAGAAATGTACAAACAATTATAATATAAACTCGATTTTTATTAATGTGATATATTTATTTTAATATATATATTAATGTATTATACAATATAATATTTAATAATATTAATATAATAAATAATGGTTCATCATTAATAAATTTACTATAAGACTCATGGTCCATGTGTAGGGACCTAGACATAATTACTTTACCTTACAAGTGAGATATGGTGCCCATTTCAATATTTTTAACATTGAGAATGGTTCTTGTGGCCTAGACCATGGCCTGTGAACTAAGTTTAGGGCCTAATAACATATTAATTTTCTATGGCTCTTCTCTCCACTTAACTCTAATAAGTAATATATTTCCTACTTCAGAACATTAGTATTGAGGCATCCCATCAAGAAACCGTGCTTATAAGGAAAGAAGTACAAATCCCTGAAACAGACTCGACACCCACACTTAAGGCACCAAAACTAATGCTTCAAAAGAAAAGGAGAGACATCAAAATCTGATTGAAAAACCCTGTAAAGTAAGAGTGCTAGAGTACTTGAACCAATCTATGAACATAGAGACCCACAATGTTTGCAACTCTGACTGAAGCCTATCTTTCTTGAACAATCAAAACTCCATCATGATAGCTCACAAATATTACAATGCTAGATTTCAATGGATGCCAGGAGATAGAAGGGTCCCCAGGAATTGAACATTGCATGTGGCTAAGGGTCCTCAATTCCAGTGATTATCCCAAACTGCAATACACACACACACACACACACATATAACAAAACATTATTATATAAAAGTATAAAAACTATAATATGGGACAATGTTATATATAACAAAAAATAAAAAATAAAAAATAACACAATATATAATAATAGAATAATTAAAAAAACATAAACATATTGGTTTGGTCATCAGCCTAAAACCAAAATCCCACAATGATATGGTGGAGGCTCCATATGGGGGGTATTCCACAGTTATGAGAGATGGAGGCCATTCATGCATGTATCTCCTTCACATTAAACCACAAATCATGCTATACAAATTAATGTTTTCCCCATAGAACTAAGGCAGAAAATATCATAGGTCGAAGGCAAGGGGTTTTTCCAGGGTTTTGTAGGATTTCAAGTACCAATTGCAAGAGAAAGAGAAGATGTTCATTGATGGTCTATATATGCTCGAGCTCCATTTTATGCAGGTACACTTCCTGTATTGAAGCATTGTGGAATGTGTTTTTCTCATATCATTGACAAGTCAATTCATTTTTTTTTCCAAGGATTCCTTCGTACTAAAGAAATCAAAATCCCAAATCTCAAACTCTCGGCTGTAAAATACAACGCCCTTCAACAATGGAAACTACAATACTCATCTTTTTTTTCTATTGAACTGAATCAAATCCATGGCATCGTTAGCTCAATAATGAGCATGCAGAGCCGACGTCGAACCAGATCCAAACAATTTCTCTTTGCAGAAGTTCATGCTCTATGAGACAGGCCAAAGGTTTTATTTAGTAGGGAGCAATAAGCATGAAAGGCATTTCAGAGTGCTGAAGATCGACCGGTCGGAGCATTTGGAGCTCAATATTAGAGAAGAACTCATTGTTTACATGCAGTAGGAGGTCAATAATTTTTTGTAGAGAATCAACAAAGGAAACCGTTACATGGGAGGACTAACCTTTGTTGCCAAGGAATTCGACATTGCAGGTTAGTATTTTGTGTGCATGCTTTTAATTGATCTCTGGAGAACTATGGAACCCAATTCCGCATTTACACAGCACAATACCCACTTATTTTAAAGAGGAGAGATTTAAACATTGTACCTTTCTGTTATATGAACAACATGGGTAATCCCAACATCTTTATTATCTCCTATTTAAATTTTTGAATAAAAATTTAATTATGAGAAATTTGCCCCATTATCCTGAAAAAACCTACAAAATATTATGTTGTAATGAAATAGAATCCCTATGAAATTCAAATTGGTGTATATAGTTAGTTATTTGGAAGAAAACTCAAATAAATCTAGTATTTGTATTTTTGAACAAATTAATAGCATTAGTGAAGGCGATTTGCGCCCATTTAATTTGAATTACGTTTATTTTCCTAAGAAAAAGGAAATACATATTGCACAGATCCGAGATGGGTGATATTACATATCTTACAAAGTTGTCGGAGGCATTGTAACTAAGCTGGCCAACTTATTAGGATGTAAACCTCAGCCCATATGGGTAGATAAATCTATTCTGCTCTTATTCAGTATATTTATGATATACAAACTAAAAAAATTCTACTTGGCTTCCAGAAATCCAGAAATCCACTTAGCAAAAAAATACCAGTAGCAATTGATAATGCTGGCACTGGGATGTGAGACATAAGGACTATCTGCAGAAAGATCTGATAGTTGGTTACTTCCTCAATCCACAAACGATTATCTTCTATACTCTTCTTACAGTCCACCACTGCCAAATCCAGAGGGCTTATGCTCAGAATCATGTCCTCCATGTTTTTAGCCATAACTTCTCGGGAAAACAGAGGCCATGAAAATTAACTTGAGTTACCACGCAGCACAACCTTTTGTTTTTCCCTTTTCACTTTTTCCAAAATGTTATGGCTCAATTACTGCATGACGAAATTACTATGCGATAGAATTAATGTGCTGCGACTAAGTAACTGCGATGGAGTAAGTGCGATGAAATTTTAACCTCAACACTCTTTTACTTTCACAAACTTACTTTGACTTTGGCTTCAACCAAATTTTACTGTGACATGAATTTGGTTGCGACCAAGTTTTCACTTCGACACAACAACTTTATATTTCCTAGTCTAAGGACTTAGGAATATGAAAAACACTTTTCACTATGGCAATCTAGGATTAACTGTGACATAGCTATATTGTGACTCACTCACAATATCATATAAGAAAATAATAAACAAAACTTTTGGCAAACCTCTACGCGTAAAAACTAGAACTTTTACACAGTGAAATAATTATGGATTCTTTGTGTCTTTCAGTCACAGTAAATGTAGACAACATTCACTAAGGTAAATATGGAGAAGATATGTGGCTAACTAGAACTTGCATTAAACCATAAACTTAAGGATTTATATTTCTTATGACGGCATAAAAAAACTTACAGCCATAAAATGTGAACTTGGAATTTACGAGGATGTTTCACTTGTTACAGAGCTTGGCTCTTCAAAACTTACAAAACACAGAAGCTTGAGCTTCAAACTCTTCACTGATTTCTTGTTCTTTTTCTTCTCCGCACTTCTCTTCTCTGTTCTATTCTTCTTTTCTATTAATTTCATATTTAAAAAATCCTTTATATAGGAAACTTCTACCGACTTAAAAATGCGTCTCTATGATGTTGTCGACTTAACATTAAAGAGTGTAATTATTCTCTACCTAGAAACTTAGTTTCAGCAACTAAATTCTACTGCCTTATATACGAGAGATCTGAACTCTTTATCGTGTTAGACTGTCTAATAGTTTCTGACAGATTCGACTAATGTGCTTATCGGATCAGCGAGTAATTAACATTTCCAACACTCCCCCTTAATTATGAGCAGATCAAAATTTAAAACAAAAATATTACAAAATGTTTCAGAGAAGAAAACATGCTCTGTTCATGACATAGTTCGTTGTATAGAACTTGTCATTCCCAAATAAATTCGAAGATACTGAAATGTGTCCCTTGCAAATGGTTTTGTGAATATGTCTGCAAGTTGATCATCATACCTACAAAATTCTAAACAAATCTATTTGTTATTCACCAACTCTCTTCTGAAATGATACCTTGTGTCAATTTGTTTGGTTTTTTGTGAAACACATGATTCTTTGACAAGGAAATGTCTGAATTGTTGTCAAAGAAAATAGTTGTTGGTTCTTGTTGGTTTTGTGACAGGTCTTTCAACATTCTTCTCATCCAAACGGCTTGACATGCAACACTTGTAGCTGCGACATAGTTTGCTTTTGCTGAAGCTAGAGTTACTATGGGATGTTTCTTTGAAACCCATGAAACAAAACCTGTACCAAAATGAAATGTGTAGTCAGATGTGCTTTTCTTGTCATCTCTGTTACCTCCATTGTCACTGTCAATATATCCAATGAGTTTAAAATTTTCTAAAGTTGAATACATTATGCCAAGATATTTTGTACCACTTACATACCTCAAAATTCTTTTGCATGCTTGCCAATGTGAGTCTTTTGGTGACTCCATGAATTTTGAGATCATACTTACTCCATACATGATGTCTTTGTTGATGTATTTGTAACTTTAGAATGTATTCACTTGTATATTTCATATATTGGATTTGATTAGTCCCCGATGTTCCTATTGGGAGAATTAGTAATGTAAACAAGTCATGTAAATTCATGGAGGTTAATTCTCCTAGTTGATCAGGGGTCAAAGTCCCCACAGTTTTGGGGCACTAGGGTTATTAGACTCTCGTAGAGAAGTCAGCCCTGGTAAGTTATTGTTAAGTCAGGAATTAGTATAAATAGAGAGTGAACCTCTCTATTTAACACACAGTCACTCACAATTAGTTGTAACGCATGAGTGAGAGAGAAGAAGCTGGGATAAGAGAGAGAACAGTTGTTGGAGATCATCATACTATCTTTGGGTTTTTCTACTGCCATTGGGGCTTATTCTATCTCTGAAGAAGTTGTGGGGTTTTCTCCTTTATGGTTTCCCTGATTAAAATATTTATGTCCATTGTCTCTTGTGATTGATTTCCGTGGATGTTATTCTCTCAGATAAGATCCTAAGATAATACTGTCTAATTGATAAAAATATAACATGGTATGAGAGCTAACCTAAGAAGAAGACACTATGCAGCTACGGAAGCTAGGGATTCTTAATTTTTGGGTCTCTCTCCACAATCCATCAGCAAAAGAGGCTAGGTTGAGCCTCCATTGAAGGGCACATCTTTGTGTCGAAGCAGAATCTGATTCTGATCCCTTTCAGTTTTTTGACCTACCACTACATCGGGAAATTAGGGATTTTTATTGAAGGAGAATTTTTTAGTGAGCTCAGGATATAATTTCTCTCCTCCTTAAAATAAAAGTTTAGACACAAAAATCAAGGTTTTTGGTTAGGTATAACTTTGGGAAAGTGAAACCCTAATCTGCCCTAGAACCAGAAAATGAGCACTACAGAAGTCAGCTCCAGATCTAGTTTTCAGCTTCTCTAACTGGTAAGATATAAATATTTTGTATTCCATTTGAGGTTCTCGATTAAGATGTCTCATCACACCAAGCTTGATGAAAAGGTTGAGGGAGCTGATAACTTTTCAACCTAGAAGTATAGGATCTCCTTGGTCCTGGAAGAAAATGAGTTGGACTCTTACATCAGTGAAGAGGTTCTAGTTCCAGAGGGAGATGAGGCTAAGTCCTTACACAAAAAGAAACTGGTCATGGCTAAGAGGATTATTTCTAATTCAATCAAGGATCACCTCATACCATATGTGTCTTCCCTAAATATACCTAAAGCAATGTTTGATGCCCTAACCAAGCTATTTGAAGGGAAGAACATTAATCAAAAGATTACCTTGAGGAACCAGTTAAATAATGTAAAGATCCAGAATGAAAATACCATACAGTCATACTTCACAAGGGTTTCTCAAATCAAGGAACAACATGAAGCAGTGGATGAAGAAGTAGAGAATGCAGAAATTGTGATGACCACCTTGAATGGTCTCCCTAGGTCATGGGATTCTTTCATCCAAGGAATCTATGCCAGAAAGAAGCTAATCAAGTTTAGTAGGCTGTGGGAAGAATGCTCACAAGAATAAGCTCGAATAGTATCTCGAGAAGAAAATATGGGAAATGAAGATCAAGCTCTCACAATATACTCCAAGAAAAGCAGAAGGGACAATCATCATCACCAAGGTAAGCATTCTCAGTAGAAAGATAACTCTGTAATATCAAGCAAGGATCTATCCAAACTCAGATGCTATACATGTGATGAAAGAGTACACTTTGCTAGAAATTGTCCTATGAATAAGAATGGTTCTGAAAATAAGAAGAACCAAAAAATAAGACACCGTGCTCACACTACAGAGGATGATGATCCTCCCAGGAAGAGAGTCAAAAAAGAAAGTGAAGTCTCGTCAAGTGATGAAGAATATGTTCTGATCTCTGCTCTCATGGGAACTGTCACACATGGAAGCAAAGATTGGCTTACTGACAGTGGGGATTCTAAGCACATGACGAGATTTAAGGAATATTTTGTGAAACTATCCAAACATAATTCACCCCACAAGGTAAAACTTGGGGATGACTACCACTGTCCCATGAAAGGTAGTGGTGAATCCTCCTACAAGATAGACTCTGGGAAGTCTATGAAGATGAAGGATTTCTGGTTTGTACCAAGACTAAAAAAGAATCTTCTCTCCATCTCGGCATTCAATGAAAAAGGCATGAGGGTTCCATTTATAGATGGAAAAGTCCTCGTGTGTCCAAAAGGAAAGACTACTGATGATGTAGTAGTAATTGGAGAGCAAGAGGGAGGACTATACAAATTGAAGGGCCAACCAAAACAAGCCTTGGTCCATGAATCGGTAGAGCCAAATGAACTTTAGCATAGAAGGCTTGCAGGGAACTACCACTCGCAAGCAAAGTTATTGAAGGACTTCCATAAATGTAGGAAAAACATGAAGTAATTTGCAAGGGATGTGTGAAAGGAAAGAACACAAAGAAAACATTTCCAAGTAGTGAAAGCAAGGAAAAAGGAATCTTGGAAATCATTCACTCCAATGTACGCGGTCCGATGTCATCCAGCTCATTAAGCGGGTATGTATACTATGTTTCTTTCATTGATGATTTTTCTAGGAAGACATGGATATACTTCATGAAAAACAAGGATGGAGTATTCAGCAAGTTCAAAGAGTTCAAATCCTTGATCGAGAATCATACAAAAAATAAAATCAAGACCTTTTGATCAGACAATGGTAGAGAATTTATATCAAATGAATTCAAAGAATTATGCAAAGATTCAGGGATCAAGAGGGAGTTAACCACTCCATATAATCCACAATAGAATGGGGTTACAGAAAGGGAGAATATAATGATTATGGAAGCTGCAAGGGCAATGATTAATGATCAAGACATTCCTATGCATATATGGGCAGAAGCTGCTAGAACAGTTGTGTATGTATAGAACCGTACTTTGCATAAAGTACTCAAGAACAAGACACCTGAAGAAGTCTTCTCTGGAAGGAAACTAGAAGTCAATCATCTCAAAATATTTGGTTGTCCAGTGTACATACACATTCTGAAAGAAAAGAGGACAAAGTTAGATCCTTCAGGGAAGAAGGGTATATTTGTAAGATATAGTGAAAGCTCGAAGGCCTACAAAATATACTTCCCAAGATTCAAGAATATTGACATCAGCAGGGACGTACCATTTGATGAAGATTCAGCCTACAAAAAATACAGAAAGAGACCTGCTGAAGACCCTGAAGAAAAAAAAATACCCAGAACACAAGATACAACTATGAATGATGCAACCCAATAAGAAGATTAGGAAATAGAAGAACCTCGAGAACCTGTAGATCCACCCTAAGAGAAGAACCCTCACAAGAGGAAACTTGCATGGGTACGAGAGGCTATCCAAGGTGCAAAAAGATATGGGGCTCTAGAAGAAATACACAGAGAAAGGGAAAGAACTAGGTCATGCTCCGACTATGTATCCCTATTGTGTGACTTCATTGATAAAGAACCTTCCAACTATGAAGAAGTGGCATAGAAGAAAGAATGGAAGGATGCTATGATTGAGGAGTACCAATCGATCATTAAGAATGATGTATGGGATGTTGTCCCAAGACCAGAAAGGAAGTTTGTCGTGACTTCCAAGTGGATCTACAAGATCAAACATGCTACAAATGGTAGAATAGAGAAATATAAAGCAATATTTGTGGCTTGTGGCTTCTCCTAGAAAGAAGGGATAGATTATGAAGAGACTTTTGCACTTGTAGCCAGATACACTTCCATCAGATCGATACTTGTTCTGGATGCAGTAATGAAATGGATGATACACCAAATGGATGTCAAGACTGCTTTCTTGAATGGTGTAGTAGAAGAGGAAGTGTATGTGGAGCAGCCACTTGTTTTTGAGACACATGAGAGGGAGAATCATGTGTGTAAATTGAATAAATTCCCATATGGTTCGAAACAGGATCCCAGGACATGGTACGACATAATTGATGGCTTCCTATCCAGTTTGGGATTTACCAAGAGTAAAGCAGATTCCAACCTTTACTACAAGGTTGAAGAAGGGAACCCAATGATAATCCTATTGTATGTAGATGACATGTTAGTAACTGTGGAAATTGAACCCAAGAGATAGAACAATTACACTCACAAAATTGCTAATCAAACATGCAAAATTAACATCAAAGAAGACTGAATTTGGAGCATAACACTAATCTATATTGAATAAGTGTACAATAGAAAACCTTGTGAAGTAATATGCTGCTGCAATATATAATTACATGAGAGATTTGAATGCATAAGGATGCCATCCGAAATAGTCAAAAAGTAGGCTTACTAAATCTAGTCAAATCCCCCATAGGTGCATAAAGCAGTTTCCAAATCCACTAAGATGCTCGTGAATTGGAAAATTCAAGTAGGAAAGATAATAAGGGATGGAAAGAAAACTCATAAATGATTTTATTAGGAGAAAAGGATGGAGGATGATGTGCAAAAAAAACAAGTCAACTACACCTAGTCTAGCTTTTCCTTTTGCTTTAATTCTCAATAAAACAAGCAGCTTTACAGAAAAAGTAGATATGCACTTTGGAGGATCTGGAATAAAGTAGACATGCTAAATATGGTTTCCAAGAGGTTTCCCAAGCACTCCATGACTCAATTTTAGCAAGTGTTGACTTCTATGACATGTAGAAGGCAATTAGCATAGAGTGGAATCTAGGAGACTAGGTAATAAGAAAAAAATGATTTAATTAATTCTAAGGTAGGTAACTATGAGTTGATTATTCTAATACCCCCCCTTAATCCTGACTTTATGAGTAAATATCAGAAAACTATAGGGCCTAGCAACAAGGCTTCGTCACCCTTTACATACTTCTTGTTCATTCAACCAAGGAAAGAGGCAAAAACCCAGTGGGAAAATCCTCCCTTAAACATGGACAATAAAACAAAATTTGAAAATATTGTTATCAATCATGCTTCACAGCATGATCAGAAATCCCCAGCGGTGATTTGAGATTGTTGAATGTCTTCTCACAAAAAACTTTGGTGAAGATGTCTGCTACTTGTTCTGAAGATGCATAGAAGAGTAGATGAATGGTGCCATCATGCACAAGTTGTCTGATGTAGTGCATATGGATCTCAATGTGTTTGGTTCGTTGTCTTTGAACTGCATAATTGTAGATTCAAATGGTGCTCTAATTATCATAGTAGATAATAGTTGAAAACTATGATTTGAAGCCACATTCTCCAAGTATTCCCTGCAACCACAAACATTGAGTTGCTACATTTACAACTCCTCAGTACTATGCTTCTATAGATCAGAGTGCTATGGCACTTTGCTTCTTGCTTAACCAAATTATTGGTCCTTCTACAAGCATGAACACATATCCTGATGTTGACTTTCAATCTGTGTTGTCACCTGCCCAATCATTGTCAGTAAACCCAATCAAATCAAGATTAGATTAAGCTTTGTAGAAGATCCCATGAGTTCTTGTTACTTGAACAAAGTTAAGGATCCTTTTGGCTGCTCTCCAATGGATCTCATGAGGCCGATCCATGTCTCTTGAAGCCACAATAACTACATAATATATATCAGGTTGAGTGTGTGTAAGATAAAGAAAACACCCAATCAACTGCCTATACAGTGTATTATTTATCATAGGAGAAGAACCTGCTTCTTCAAGCTTAACTCCTGAAAGGAAGGGAGTCTTGCTTGGCTTGCAATATTTCATGTTGAACTTGTTCAGAAAATATAAGGCATACTTGGACTGATGTACTTTGATTCCTGTGTGCAGGAATATTTCACCTTCTGTGGACAAAAGGTGTTCCTCTAGTCTGAATGGTTCTGATCCAAAACAAATGAGTGAACGACAAAAGGTGAAGACCCTCCCTGGATATCGTAGATACCTGGAATGCTGCTTCAATAGTACAATTGTGTACTTGTAATCAGATCAAACATGCAAACACATCAAAGCTACTAGAACATAATCTACTGATCCATGTTAGTGACTAAGGAATCCAACAACATGTACATGTGAAATCAACAACAACAATAATGTGGGACGGAAATCAGCTTTGCATTAAGATGAATGGAGAAGTTTACAAGCAATTAATCCTTACTGTCAACATGCATCTCCATGAAACCAACACTTCATCCCCATAACCTCCAACTTCGTTCTCTATGCTCTCAAATGGCTTGGGAAAAGTGGTCAATCCAACAGCATAACAATACCTCAATGCTTCTCCCCCTCAACCATGGACATGAGCTTGTATTTATAAGGCTCAATGGATAGGAATGGTTGAGAGATTTGTGGATGAGGTGGCCTCTAAGATCTTATGATGGGATATCTCGAGCTCAACTAACCCACAATGATAGGGATAAGGGAGGACATGAGGCTCATGATATAGAATCCTCAAGAAACTTCTATTTTCCCCATTTTACCCAGGGTACCTCTTTTCTCCTCTTATGAAAATACGGTTTAGGTAGGAAATGGTTATGGACCAAAGGCTATAACCGGTGGCACCACTTATGGATAACAAGGAACAAGCGGTGCGGGAAGTGTACCGCTCATGGACAAAGGGGAAAGCACGGTGCTGAGTATTTTCATGAAATACTGACAAACATCATGGGTTTCCACTCCAAATGTTGGGATTAAGGGCAAGTAGATATGTCAAAGGTCTTATCACATGATGGTGACAAGATTTTGGTATAACAATATGCCCCCCAAAGCATGGGTCTTAGAGGGATACGATAAACCAGAGCTTTGAGGGAACAAGTTGTCGCCATGAGGTGAGAATGTCGGCTCAATTGGACCATATCGTCAAGTAGGCATCTATAGTACATCAATATTTTTTACTCATGGACGCAAGTAACCAAATAATGGCTGCAAACCAATACAAGGCAGATCCATGGGAGGAATAAAAAAGCATGGCTACTAGAATATAGCATAGATCCGTGTGATAGAGGATTCAAACTTGGACATAGCTACCAGAAATACAATGTAGATCTATGTCATACAGACGTGAATTTGAGCATATCCACGACCATACAAATGTGGATCCATGCTAGACATACAAACTCCATCGCAACCTGGGGAAAAGCAATGAGTGCTTTAAACAAATACCCAAGGTCTTCATCTCATCTTCCACAAAGTAAGATTCTATCCATGTGATTACAATGATTTGAAGTTGAACATGGTAGAAACCACTTGATTACCAACCAATGATGTGAACCGTTAACAAGTGCGAGGGAGATCACCATTAATGTCAATGATGCCCAAGGTACCCTAGTACAATCTACTGAGTGCAAATAGATGTCTTGATGTCGAACACCCAGTCGATTCTATCGATAAAAGTTCAATGATGTGAACCTATGTCAAGAGCGAGAGAATATATCATTAAGGAATACAGATCTCAAGGTACTAAGTATTGTTTCTAAGACTATTTCCTGGATGATGAGCTAATGTCGAAGGGAATAGTCTCATTGAAGGAGGGCCATGATGAGTCCCACATCGATGACACGAAACTTGGAACATAGTTTTGAAATTATGTAAATGTAGTAACCATAGGGTTGACTCAAAAGTACTGACACAAAGACTGTGTTGACTATAGAGGTAAAAATTCTTCAAATCCCCTTTGAACATCAGGCGGCACGACAAAACTACTTGGCATTATGACTGGATGGGACAGACACACAATGAGACAGTGGACAATGCATTCTTTTGAAAAACTCAAAGGAGTGGCATGATTCATGAAAGTGGATTGTTACGGAGATTAGCTGAATACTCAATTGATTGATATGATATGCAGACAAGTGCCATGTTCAAAGGTAACGACAAATAACTGCCATTATTTGCAAAATGATTCCCTTCCCATTTCCCCCATCATGATCGATGAGTGCCTCTTTTCATTTTTACGAGTTCAAAGAGGGTAAGAAACACTTGATATAGCTTGTCAGAAGACAAGTCCAGACTCATATATTTTACGAACCTGAGAGAGGAGGGGTTCGTTCCCAAAACGGGTCTCTCAATGTTTAATTTAACGAGTCCAATGAAAGAAAACTTGGTATCGTTCATGTTTAGAGAGTCTGAATGAATATGGAAGAAGACTCCAGCGGGATCCTTTTTCGTATGATTTAGTCTCTAAGGCCTGAAAAAGTATAAAATCATACCTTAGAGAACTCTTCCAGTCATGATTGGCTGGAGTGTTCCCTTTTTGTAAATAGTCCTATCCGAACCGAAAAAGAGATAACCTACTGTCGAACAGGAGACTCTTCAAATGCTTTAATGAGCGTGAAGAAGACAAGATCGCTTGAAAATATTTTTGTATTTAGGGAGCCTAAAAAGAGTTTATAGAGGACTCCATGAGGTTTCTTTACACAATGTCACTTTTTACGATCCTGGAAAGAATAAAAAATGGACTCGACGATCTTTTCATGTTTAAGGAGCCTAAAAAAGATCTGAAAAGAAGACTTCATGATGTTTCTTTACACAATGTCAAATTTTTACAAGCCTAGAAAGAATCTGAAATGGACTCGGACCTTTGATACTGGGTTTAAGGAGCGTGACCAAAGTGTCGTAACAAATGCTCATCTACCTTTTCTGTTTTATGGAAGTGAGAAAAAGCCATAAACAAACTTCCAAAGCTTCTTGCTATGGTTCTCCTATCCTATAATCAACTCAGAAACAAGTGTTAAATGTGTTAATAACTAGCATTAATGGATTACGATTGATAAATTTTGAATAAAAAGTAATTTCAAGTCAAAACTATAGCATGTCAAACCCAAAAACGCCTATATAAGTCATGTAAATAGTAAAAAATCAAATCATTTTACTATTTACCCACAATGGAGATCATTTGGAGCACTTTCTTATCCAGATCTTTAGCAGATGATACTGGGAGTTCCCAGCATTGGATTTGAGCATCGTCAGTTCCAGGTGACAGCTAAAACCCTACTCTTTATTTTCATAGTCTGTATTTTGAGTTTTGATGGGGTTTTGGGCTTGTATGGAAAGCCCTAAAACCTTGAAAATGGGCACCACGCATACCCCTTGTGGGATACGTGGTACCACCCAAGAACCACGCCGAAAACATAGATGACAGGTAGTGTCACTGCTTGTCTCGAATGGTGCATAGGTGGTGCCAGTCATGGAGATTTCAAACTAATAGCATAAGCAATAATAAATCATTCTTTTGATTTTAAATGATTAGAGATGATTCTAATGCATGCTATGATTTTTTTGGCAGGTTTTTGTTGCTAAAACATGGTGATATGGAAAGAAAGACAACATGACAATGATGATGCTTTCGCTGAAAGGAATGCGGGTTGTATAGCCGCATTAAGGGACTGTGGGCTCCTAAAATTCTTTAGGACCCCAAGCATGGTATCACACGAGCGGTTACTAGAGCACATACTACGGATGTGGAATCCGGTGTAGTAGTACTTCGAGGTTGGGGCCCATATATTGACAGTGGACGTAGAGCATATCTACTTCTTGAGTGGTCTCTTGAGACGGGGTGCCCCCATATCACTAACAAGTTCTCATGGAGGGGATATTACCACTTGAGAGTTGATAGATCGTCACTGTGCTCCTGGGATGAGAACATCAGGGAAGAAAATCCCCATCAGAGTAGTGATGGATGGGCCCCTATGAACCATCCTATTTACTATGCAGAGGGGGGTTGGGAGTTAGGGCATGCAGTGGGATTCTAGGTGTTGAGGCCTAGAAATTCATAGGCAACAACAGTAAGGGATTCTCCCCAGTCAACGTTCCCAACTAGCCCGTGATTGTTTGGTGTAGGGAATCTGTCCGGTTTGCGGTCCGGCTACCATAGGTCAAGTAACAAAAACAAAGGGTTTTACCGGTTGCGGCCCAGTACACCGTATATATTTTTGTATTTTTTGACTTAAAGTATGATATGCAAGTTCCTATTTAACATGCAGATCGATGTAGAATACGAGGAGCGGTCACAATGTGATGCGCAGGTTCTTACCTCTCGTCTTAAACTCTCTCGCATCTAAATCACACACAGCAAGAAAATACAACTAACTACCTAGCCTATCCCTAGGGAGAAAAATTATCATTCATTAATGAGTAATGTATTTTGTACATGCATTATGAAAAATCGCAAATAGCTGATACTTCTTTCAAAACACATGAACATTTAAAGCTATTTGAACAACCAGATAGCCAATTGTTTATGAACAACATTCATTACTCATAGTGGAAATTTTCAGAAAATAAACCAGAGAACGTTCATACAAGAACATAGGTTCAAAGAGTTAGAACGATCTCATAGTTAATGGACACAAAGATGAAAACAAAATAGTTCCTCTTCAACAAATCCATAGCACAACATTTGAACATTCCACCAAGCTTTCTCCAACAGGAAAACTGTAATTATCTATTGCAAAAGGAAATAGTTCTTCTTACAATATGTCTTCACAAATATAACTAGGAAAAATTCCCTTATTCCCTCTAATTCTCCTATACTTATACAAAAATAGCAAAACCTTTGGGTTTCCCCACCAGGTGACCTTTGGGCTCCCCCAACTGTTTAATCTCACAATTTTGTCCTTTGTGAGTGCTCATGATTTATGCAATACGTTACATTTCAGATTTATGAATTAAGAGCATTTTTATGAAGAAAAAAAAAGGACCATCTTGGTAACTGCCAAACTTTTCCAATCCTGGGCCTCTGCCTCTATTTATTTTGCTCAGTCATTCGTTGGTCTCTTGCTGGATCCTGTAGAGCTTAAACCTGACTTTCTTCTTCTTTTCTCTGCTTCTGCTTCTTTGTTCCTCAACCATTTCCTTCCTTGCTGCCTCCCTTCTACTTTGTATTTTAAACACATATTACTCACAGTAATCGTCCTGTCATAAACACAAATTGTTCTTAAACCATTTATCGTTGACAGAGTACACAAAATGTGTCAAAACATACATCCAGTAAAATGAACTTTAATGCATGATAATGCAAAGAAAAATCCTGCGAGTTCATATCCTAAAATCACAAGCCAAAAAGACAGATTCTTTAACTCGAGCGAGGTCACATATGGACTATTCGACGTCCTCCGAAGAAAACACCAAAAATGACACAGTAACTGCCATAGAAAAATAGAGTGGAAGCACACAAGAAAGGCAGGAAAATACTAAGCATCAGGAAAAAACACGAACTCACCTCGGTGGGTGGAGAACTACGGATCGGACGATTAGTTCGTCAAGGAGCCGCAACGGTGGGAGATGGATAGACTATGGGCTCCGCGGTAAAATAACATATCGCTAATTAGAGGCTCGAAAGACTAAACCACATTTCGTCAACACATAAACCAACTAACCATCGGAGAGATGGTGCACTGTACCGCTGCAACGGCGGGAGAACAATTTACTATGGCTTCCACAATACTAGAAAACGTTGGTGAAATAAACACTAAACATTGCAGCATCAAACATAGGAAAGACTATGGCAATGGATGATTAGTGCATTGTGCAGCCACAATGGTGGAAGATGGGAAGACTATGGGCTCCGCGGAAAAATAAAACATCGGCGGTTGGAAACTCTATAAGTTGGATGGTTAGTCTGTTCCAGAGCCACCGTTGTGGAAGACAAAAGAACTACGGCTTCTGCTTAACTGTCCAAAAACTTTCGACAGCGAAAATTTATAAAAAACAAAGTATTAAGTGTTCAAAGATTTAGGCTGGGGAGTGATGAAAATAGTTCGTTTAACCCCCAAAACAGTGACAGCAAAGAGAAACAAGCTCCGAATTGAAAGTAAACAAACTTCCGATAGTGATGAGGGAAATCACTCAGACCAAAAAGACATCATTTTCAAAACTCCACTGTTAATGCGTTTGCCGACAGGAAGCGGTTTTCTGAAAAGCATGAAAGCAATTGACATCACTTCAAAAAAAAACTGTAGCAGAGGGAAAAATAAAACAGAGTTCATGAATCCACACACTCCTAGGCAAGATAAAATAAAAAAGGAGGGTCCAAATTTTCAAAAAATTTGGGATAAAAGTTGCAGCTGCAACAATTGGAAACTACCTAGTGAACCTAGATCTCTAGACAATTTCTTCCTTAAGTAACATATTGTTTTAACAATAAAAACAACATGTTAAATTCTTCTAGATGTATGGATTTCCCAAATGGAAAATATATGTACTTTTAATCATTGATGATAGTCCAATTTAGGAAAATGGAAACCAAGATTTCAAAGTCAAGATAACTCTTTCAAGGCTAAGAATATGAGTTTCATTTTTACCTCTGTCTTCGGATAGCTTCCAGCTTGGACACCATAGGATCGTAACATATGGTAAACAACAATATTCATTTGTTCCTCATTCCCATGCCATTTTGCACATTTTTTGTGCTTTTGGACTTTTTGTCCTTTTGAGTCCTCCTCATGCCTTTCTTTCTGAATTTTTTATTCAGGCTCCTCTATCCATAGTGTCCTTTTGTGTGAGAGATGTATTTAATTTTCAGCTCATGGATGGAGAAGAACTTTTGGAAATTTTATAATCATATGATTTAGTACTTTGTTTTGATACATATTGCTTTCTTAGGAGTTTTCTGACTCTTACTTGCCTTTTGGCTTCAAATTCTTGGCATGGGATTATTTTTATATAATATACTGTCTACCTTGATTCCTTTCCATGGGTATTTTGCTGTCACCCCCTAATACATTTTTAAATGTGAGATGGATGGGGCCTCGAAATAGTATTCCAGACCTTTAAATCTTGAGTTATTTTACAGGGATTAAGCAGGACTTCAATGCGTTCATAGCCATTTAGGAAAACTGCTAAACTAGAAGAAATTCTATCAGATAAAACCATAATACACAGTCTTATAATCAAGGATTTTAGTTAGTCCAGAACTCTAATGCTCTCCATGCAACCAAAATCTTGCTTCTTTTTATTGAAATCAAACAAAATTTAACTAAAAGAAAACAGAAATAAAGTAAACCAAAAATAAAAAACCAAATCAATTTATTTATGTACAAGATAATCATAAAAATCAAGAAAAATAAAATTTGAGAACTAAACCACTAACTGGTTAGTCCTCTGCCCACCCCCTGTAAATTTGACAAGTTGTAAGTTAAGGGGCTAGGATTGGCTACAAAATGAGAAAGACCTACCCATTATCAAAAACTACATCTACTAGTCTTCAAAAAACTAAATCTGAAACTGAAACTACTATTTTACAATCCATTTCATCAGATCATGCAAACCGAAGGAGATCGGGCTGGGTGTTAGATATGTTGATGGCTTCTTCTGATGCAAAGTTTCCCAGTTCAAGTTCAATTAGATAATTTCCCAATGAAAAATTCACTGATTCATTTTTTTTATCCAATTAAGTGACATTGTGCTTCATGTGAGGCTCTCTTAATATTTTAATCTGGTTTGGACTTCCCTTCTGAGACAACCACAAGTGTGACCAATCTGAAGCAAAATACCCATTAAGTCTTGCTGACCAGTCTCGATTCAAAATCAGTCCATAACCATCAGGTATGTCTGCCACCACAATATCAATATATTGACATATCTTTTCATTTGCAGATAATCGAATCAGGACATCTTCCATTTCCCCGACTACTTTCACATTGGTCCTGTCTAATTGTGTAACCTCCCAGGTATTAGGTTTAGGCTGTCCATTAAGGACAATTTTTTTCAGAATGGGGTTGTTGGTGGAAGGTGCAGAAGTTATCCATACCTACCTCCGTTAAGTTTATTGATGCGGGACTATGTGCAGGAGGTTTAGATTGATTGTTGTCTCCTCTCCTTTCATAGTAAGGCTTATATGCTTTTTGAACCTCCTTCTCTTTTTCCAAATCTATCACCCTGTTAGATAGTTTCTGCATCATTCTCAACATTCCTACAAGGTCACGTGACTGCTCCTCCTTAGGCTCAGAATAATCTTCTATGCTCTCTTTTTCAGCTTCTTCATAAGTTTCTGACAATGTAGGCTTGGCTTTCATTTTGGCGAACATGGCCAAATCAGGCCCTAAAGCTGAAGTATAATATTCAATCAAAACTTTATCAGAAGGCTTATCAGCTACAGAAAAATTCTTAAGATAAGCAGCAAACCTCTGGGTGAAACTATGCACTTTCTCTTTTCTTTCTTTCTTCAAAGTGCATAACCCTTTCATTACTGATGCATGAGTTTTCTGGGCTGCATATTTATTTCTGAATATTATTTCAAAAGTATTCCAGTATGGGATTGAGTTTGCATGTAGAGAAAAATACCATGAAGCTACTGCCCCTTTCAAGGTATGTGGAAAAAGTCTGCAGACTACATCTTCGTGTTCTCCAGCTCTTAATCCTTCTATGGCCAAGTAAAAGATTTGCAAGTGATCATCTACTAAATTCTTTTCACTTGGGTCAAATTTGGGCAGCATTTTCTCAAAACCCTAAGGTAACTCATCCAAAGGAGGTGTTATGTTTAAAGGTGATCTGGCTTTCCAAGCAGGTGGTGGATTTGGTGGGTTAAGTGGCTAATTTGCATTTGCACCTGCCATGTGCAAAGGTGAAAGAAACGAAGTCTAAGTAAGAATTGACGTAGGGTGAAACCGGGCTTACTTGCTTCAAGGGCAGAAACAAAGCCTGTAAGTACTTGGGTTAAGTCAAAAGCTTCCAAATATCTGCTGGTGGGGTAATCTTGGGAAAATAAGTTTCCACAGCCAGCCATGCACTGGCGGCCCTCCTTCTAGCGCCAGACACTGTTGAGGCCTGGAAATTCGCAGGCAACAATAGCAAGGGATTCTCCCCAGTCAACGTTCCCAACTAGCTTGTGATTGTTTGGTGTAGGGAATCTGTCCGGTTTGCGGTCCGGCTACCGTAGGTCAATTAACAAAAAAAAGGGTTTTACCGGTTGTGGCCCAGTCCACCGTATATATTTTTGTATTTTTTGACTTAAAGTATGATATGCAAGTGCCTATTTAACATGCAGATTGATGTAGAATACGAGGAGTGGTCACAATGTGATGCGCAGATTCTTACCTCTCGTCTTAAACTCTCTCGCATCTAAATCACACACAGCAAGAAATTACAACTAACTACCTAGCCTATCCCTAGGGAGCAAAATTATCATTCATTAATGAGTAATGTATTTTGTACATGCATTATGAAAAATTGCAGATAGCTGATACTTCTTTCAAAACACATGAACATTTAAAGATATTTGAACAACCAGATAGCCAATTGTTTATGAACAACATTCATTACTCATAGTGGAAATTTTCAGAAAATAAACCAGAGAATGTTCATACAAGAACATAGATTCAAAGAGTTAGAATGATCTCACAGTTAATGGACACAAATCTAAAAATGAAATAGTTCCTCTTCAACAAATCCATAGCACAACATTTGAACATTCCACCAAGCTTTCTCCAACAGGCAAACTGTAATTATCTATTGCAAAAGGAAATAGTTCTTCTTACAATATGTCTTCACAAATCTAACTGGGAAAAGGTCCCTTATTCCCTCTAATTCTCCTATACTTATACAAAAACAGAAAAACCTTTGGGTTTCCCCACCGAGTGACCTTTGGGATCCCCCAACTATTTAATCTCACAATTTTGTCCTTTGTGAGTGCTCATGATTTATGCAATGCGTTACATTTCAGATTTATGAATTAAGAGCATTTTTATGAAGAAAAAAAAAAGGACCAGCTTGGTAACTGCCGAACTTTTCCAAGCCTGGGCCTCTACCTCTATTTATTTTTCTCAGTCATTCGTTGGTCTCTTGCTGGATCTTGTAGAGCTTAAACCTGACTTTCTTCTTCTTTTCTCTGCTTTTGCTTCTTTGTTCCTCAACCACTTCCTTCCTTGCTGCCTCCCTTCTAATTTGTATTTTAAACACATCTTACTCACAGTAATTGTCCTGTCATAAACACAAACTGTTCTTAAACCATTTATTGTTGACAGAGTACACAAAATGTGTCAAAACATTCATCCAGTAAAATGAACTTTAATGCATGATAACGCAAATAAAAATCCTGCGAGTTCATATCCTAAAATCACAATCCCAAAAGATAGATTCTTTAACTCAAGCGAGGTCACATATGGACTATTCGACGTCCTCCGAAGAAAACACCAAAAATGACACAGTAACCGCCATAGAAAAATAGAGTGGAAGCACACAAGAAAGGCGGGAAAATACTAAGCATCAGGTGAAAACATGAACTCACCTCGACGGGCGGAGAACTATGGATCGGACGATTAGTTCGTCAAGGAGCCGCAACGGTGGGAGATGGATAGACTATGGGCTTCGCGGTAAAATAACATATCGCTAATCGGAGGCTCAAAATACTAAACCACATTTCGTCAGCACATAAACCAACTAACCGTCAGAGAGATGGTGCACTGTGCCGCCGCAACGACAGGAGAACAATTTACTATGGCTTCCACAATACTAGAAAACGTTGGCGAAATAAACACTAAACACTGCAGCATCGGACATCGGAAAGACTATGGCAATGGATGATTAGTGCATTGCACATCCACAATGGTGGAAGACGGGAAGACTACGAGATCTGCAGAAAAATAAAACATCGGCGGTAGGCAACTCTATAAGTCATATGGTTAGTCCGTTCCAGAGCCGCCGTTGCGGAAGACAAAAGAACTACGGCTTCCGCTTAACTGTCCAAAAACTTTCGACAGCGAAAATTTAGAAAAAACAAAGTATTAAGTGTTCAAAGATTTAGGCTAGGGAGTGATGAAAATAGTTCGTTTAACCCCCGAAACAGTGATAGCAAAGAGAAACAAGCTCCAACTTGAAAGTAAACAGACTTTCGATAGTGATGAGGGAAATCACTCAGACCAAAAAGACATCATTTTCAAAACTCCACTGTTAATGCATTTGCCGACAGGAAGAGGTTTTTTGAAAAGCATGAAAGCAATTGACATCACTTCAAACCAAACTGTAGTAGAGGGAAGAATAAAACATATTTCATGAATCCACACACTCCTAGGCGAAATAAAATAAAAAAGGAGGGTCCAAAATTTCAAAAAATTTGGGAGAAAAGTTGGATCTGCAACACTAGGGAACACATGTTATATTCCATAGCGGCCATGGCACCCACGGTATTCAACTGGGTGGAATCCAAGCTTCTGATATTCAAAGATCAGTTGATTAAGTGTCAACAGCGAGAGCTAAAGCAGTTTGGCTTTGGTTCCATTTTAGCCTTCTTCTTCTTCAAGTGGGTACCAAAGATGAGACCACACATGGTATTCAGAAGTCTGAGAGCATGGGACCCCCGTATGCTGAGGTGGGTCTAGTTCATGGCTCATATAGGGGCAAGTAGGGTGAAGGTGAAGTTCAGTGACCCGTTCTTCAGATGGATCTGAGATCAAATCCTCATGGTGGAGGACTACGCTTACGTGGGTACGGACTTCACCGGAGATCCTGACCTACCACTCCCACTTGGCGGACAGTTGGGAAATATCGGTAAGAAGCAAGAAACCCTAAAATGGATTAAATTTTTTTATGTTTTATATTTTTTATGTTAAGTGACGAGACCTGGATATTCTCATGTAGATGTTGGAGCAATGTGACCTAGAGGAGCTTCTCCATTAGATAGGCAAGTTGGAGCCCGCTTTGTACCACAGGGTGATGATATCATTGAGGAGTTAGAGGAAAACCTAGAGAGGTTGACCTTGGATATCCCAGATGCTTCCATTGATGACCTCGTGAAGGAAAGGTATCAGAGACCTACAGTGGGGGTACCGGGTCGATTCAGTAGGCCGCTGTGTAGAGTATCTCGAGCAGTGATGTGCTACCATGAGCATCACTAGCATATGAGACATGTACTGAAAGATGACAACTTCAATATTTTGTATGGTGATTTTTCTTGAAAGCTTATGTGCTTCAGATGAGGTCTTGAGGCCTATTTTTTGTAAACTTTTTTGTATATATATATATATATATAGACTTTTACCTGGTGTTTATATGTCTCAAATGGTAAATGTATTTTATATGAGTTTTATGTGTCTTTAAATGTTTATTTACAATGGACCATGTCTGATTTCAATGTCATGAATGGAAAATACATCAATGTAGCATGTAATTAGTGAATGAGTCATTAACAACATTATGTTCCCTAGGGAAATGCCTATAAGTGATGGTTTCAAATGATCTTTCCAGCAAGTGTACTCTCCGGAAGAGGCAGAGAATCACAGGGTTTCTAATGGTGTAAACATGGTTTAAATGACAAACCACGAGTTGTGATTCCATCAAGACTACCAGATTGCGAACATCCTGGGAGGCAGCTTTAGTCAAAAGATCGATGACTGCTTCACACTTGGCGATGTTATTAGTAGTGGGACCTATACAAACTGCTCCTGAACTAACCAAATATTCAACCGGGGAATAGAGGACCTAAGTAGCTGAGGCGAGATTCAAGGTGTGGTGGCAAGCACCATCAACGAAGCCGTAGAAAGCCATCTGCATGACCAGAACATGGTATAAATAGATACGGACACTAAACTCAAAACCATCTTGAAAATAATAAAAGCACACTAAAATCCAAGCAATATACATATATACAATATACTATCCAAGAAAGACCTAGGCATAGTACCTTTTTAGGTACAACCGATTGCGAGGTTTCCCCAAATGGATTCCATCATAATCAATGAGCTCATAGGCTCCTTTCTCTAAAACCTTAGAAATGATGAAAGGTCCTTACCACATGGACTCGAACTTACCCTTCCCTAGTTTTTCATATCTCTCATCGTCAGTCAAAACTAGGTCACCTTCGTTAAAGACACGAGGTTGGACGGATTTATCATACTATGCCTTGACGTGTTTCTTATGTGCCTCATTAGCCAAGGCAGCATCTCTCTGAGTCTGGTCAAGGTTATTCAAGTATAAAAATCCTTCTCCCTCTGTAGAAGTGTCTGGGAGAAATTCGACAGCAAGTTGTAAAGATGGAATTTGATATTGAATCGGTAAGACAGCTTCAAGTCCATAGACAAGCTGGAATGGTGTAAAACCAGTGGCTGTTTTCACCAAATTCCGATAATCCCAAAGAGCGGAGAAAAGAACATGGTGCCAGTTGGATTTATGATCTCCAACCATCTGACGAATCATAGTTTTTAAAACTTTGTTAATGGCCTCTACTTGACCATTAGCTTGTGGATAATATGGCATAGAGTTTTCATGGTGAAAACCTAGATTGGCACTCAATTCCTCCATCATTTGATTACGGAAATGGGATCCATGATCAGTAACGATGGACTATGGGACTCCAAATCTAGCTATGATATGATTGAACAGGAAGAGAGCGGTAGTCTTACCATCTTCTTCATATGTAGGCATGGCCTCAGCCCATTTTCTGAAATAGTCAATGGCTATGATGATGTAACCATGCCCCCGACTGAGGTAGGCTTACAATGCATGAAGTCAATCCCCCATTTGTCGAATGGGCCAACGACAATGACGAGGTGTAGTGGAGTAGGATGGGTGTGCTTTTTAGGATAAAAGTGTTGAAAATGTGGGCATTTCTTAATAGCCTCATGATAGTCTTTGAAGACAGAAGGCTAGAAATAGCCACAGCGAAGGATTTTCTAGGCTGTAGCCATCCCAGATAAATGACCGCCACATGCTTCAAAGTGGCAATAATTCAACACATGTTCAGCCTCCTCATGGGTGAGGAATCACTAGAGAATAGAGTCAATCCAATGTCTATACAAGGTATCATTCAAGATGAGGTAGTATTTCACATGGTGACAGATACGGCGGCGATCGTCATGGGAGATATGCGGATGAAGTCATTGTGTTTGGAGATACATAAGCAAATATCCATACCAAGGGTCAGTAGTGCTAATCAGGAATGGGAATTCATCCAGAAATGAATCACTAGGCTCAGATTCCGTCGAAGCACAGGGAATATCACACATAATCTCAGCGAAGACCAAGAATTTATTAGATGTGGCTTTGTAAAATTCCATATCAAATTCCTGTAGTATGACTATCCATTGGGAGTACTTGCCCCCGAGCACCTGATGAGTCAGGATGTAATACATAGGGTTCTGGTCTACCAATAAAGTGGTAGTGCGAAGCAGAATGTAGGGATGAAACTTTTGTATAGCAATGACCGTGGCCAATGCTACCTTTTCCACAAGTGAATAGAGAGTTTCAGAATCCATAAGATTCTTACTGGAATAATAAATCACATGCTCCTGACCATGGAGATTTTCCTGCACTAAAACCATAGCGATGGTAGTAGCAGAGGCAACAATATACAAAAGAAATTCCTTTGAATAATCCGAGGGGTGTATCACGAATGAATGAGTCAGAGCATGTTTAAGATTGTCAAAGGCACATTGGGTCTGGTCATCCCAGAAGAACAAGGTGTTCTTCTTGAGGAGATGCATATAACCATGTGTTTTCTCTGCGAAATTGCACACGAAACGACAGAGAAAGTTTTCCTTCCCTTGCAAAATTTGGAGTTCAAGGAGATTAGTTGGGGCTGGTAGAGCTAATATGGCGGAAATTTTCAAAGGATCAATCCAGATGCCATCTTTGGATACCACAAAACCTAGCAGACGTCCCATCTCAACGCAAAAAACACATTTATGGGGATTGAGCCGTATATTATAATGACATCATCTCAGGAATATCTCTCTAAAATGACCAGGGTGGTCCTCCTGTCACTGTGAATGAGAAGGGAGGTTGTCAAGGTACGGTTCAAAAATATGTTTAATATCGTGAAATGCATAGGACATTGCACGTTGGAACGTGGCTCCAACATTTTTCAAGCCAAAAGGTAACTTCTTATATGAAAAGGTTCCCCGTGGGAAAATGAATGCCATCTTATGCTGATCAGAGGGTAATATCTCAATATGATTATAGCCAAAGAAGCCATCCATAAATGAAAAGATGACACTTTCAGCGCAGTTGTCGATAATATGTTCAATGTGCGGAGTAGGAAAGATGTCATTGGGACAATATTTATTCAAATCCCTAAAATCGATACATACTCTAATGGTGCCCTACTTTTTATTGACAGGGACAACATTCGATACCCATTCTGTCGGGGTACAAGATAAATAAACCCATCTTTGAGAAGTTTCTCAATTTCAGCTTTAATAGCTGCAACCTTCCGAGGATGGACTTGCCTTAGTTTTTTCCTGATAGGTTTTGCCGTGGGATAGGTTTTAATCTCATGGACCACAATGGATGGGTCAATCCCTGATATCTCTTCATAGGACCAAGAAAAAATATCATGAAATTATTTGAAAAGTGCCTTGTAGGCTTCAGATTCATCTGTCGAGCAGTCCTTCCAAACATGAACTTGCTCAATACTATCAGGCTTGGCTAATATGTCAATCGGATTTGTCTGAGTATTGTTGCAAAGGTTTCCTTTAGAATTTGTATTTTGCAACAATATGGGACTTTGGGGTACGTTGATAATGTCAGGAGGAAATAAGGATGCATAATCATGGCTAAATGAACTGGTGTTGGGGAGGAACATGGATCTATGATGTTGATCCTCCAAAATGGACTCTTCTGTATTCATGATCTCCATAAGGGACTCATTAGAGTAGGAAGAGAAGTTTCTAACCAATACGGTAAATGGTAAGGATCCTGTTATCCCTAAAGTTGAACCTAGACTACAGGGGTTTAAGCTTAAAGAAATCTTTTTCAAAAATATAATTCAATGAAATCAAGATAAAAATTGGGCTGGTATGTAATCAAAGATATAAGGAAATCATATAACCATTAAAGATTTGTACAACATAAAATAGAATACAAAATTCAATATCTAAGAAACTACGAGCATGAATTTATGAAATTAGACTGACTCTGTCATTAAAAGTTTGAAAGATAACTGTATTTCATCATAAGAATCATGTAATGGGATTTAATTGGCCATATAAAGGATAAATCACAAAAATACAATTCATAAGATACAAAGTCAACTCATAATCATAATCATAACAAAGCAGAACCTATATTGAAGATGCAAAGCATTTCATGTCATAGAGCATACATCAAAATTGGATTTCCATATCTCCAATTGCCACCCCCCTTTTCCATCTCTAGCTATTATCCTTATATACAAAACCTCTAAATTTCTAAGATAGATATCAGATCCTATTTCTATGGATTGAATTCTTTCAAAAATAGCAAAGTCGATCTTCTTTGGCTTAAACTCTGGAACCAATATTTTCCACCTGTCCCAATATTTCCTGAATGAATAACATTTGCCACCAATCTCTGTCTACAATCGTCCTCCTGATAAACGATGAAAATCGATAATGGTTCTCAGGGAAAGAGAGATATATTTTGAAAAGTAGGAGCATAATGCAATCATTTCATCATCATCATCTGCCACTTGGATCCTTCAAAAGTGTTCCGCACCATACCAAGTTTTAATCCTCTATAGTGCACCACAAGACAAACTGTCATCTGCAAATCCTGTTTCAACATGTCTTCAAAAACAGTATGGGTGATTCTTCAATTCTTCCAATGGCAAGGTAGAATACCTTTCACCAAATTTTTTATTTACAGAATCAAGTTGAACATATAAACCAAAAGCATATATTTTTAGCGATTTAACTTTGAATCTGCTTTGTTCCAAGAACCAATACCAACAAGCACCTGGGAAATTGGACTTGTGTTGCTGCTCCACAACCATGACTAGCAAGAGCTGTAAGATATTTTATTCTAGTCCTGGGATCTGATACATTGACTCTAAGAAAACCATCTTTCCTCACAGAAAATCAAAGCTTATCCCATTCTTCATGACCCTGAACTTCACAGTGACTTCGTAAAGATTCATGCATTTCTTTCTTAAATTTCTAACTTGTACCATTAACTGGAATTTGACCATTTGCCATCATGTCACCTGCAAGTGGGTTCCCTTCATGGATTTTTGTTAGTTTTTCATCATATAAGCTAGCATTATGATCTTAGGATCTTTTCACTGAGAGAATAACAAGAACATCAATCAAACATAAGCACATCACAAGAGACAAGAGACACAAAGAGATTTTCCTCGGGGAAACCATAAAGGATAAAACCCCACAACTTCCTTAGAGATAGAATCGGCACCAAAACAGTAAGAGATCTCCCAATAGTAGTAATCTTCTTCTTCTGTCTAGTCCCAGTATATTTTCTTCCTCACTAATGCGCCACACTTGAGTGAGTGAATGATGTGTGTGATAAATAGAGAGTCTCACTCTCTATTTATATTCTTTCGTTCACTTGAAGTGCACTCAATCATGTCGGCCTAACTTAACAATTACTTACTAGAGCCTACATCTCTATGAGTGTATAATAACCCTAGTGCCCCAAAACTATGGGTACTTTTAACAATGACTTGACATGACTTGTTTACATTATTGATCCTCTCGATCGGAACATCGGGGCAAGACAACATGACTCAAATACATAATAGAAACATCCCAGAATAAACATCGGGTTACAATACATAAGATACATAGATGAATACATTCCGAAGTTACATATACATCAACACTCCCTCTTAACTAGGAAGGTATTCTTTCGACACAATTTTCAGCACTGGTCTTCTTCTTTGTATCAGCTAGATCATCTTTGTCTTCAAGTCATCTTCATCTTCAAGTCATCTTTGTCTTCAAGTCATCTTCATATTCAAGTCATCTTCATTATCGGATCTGGATCATCTCTTGTTCTGGATCATCATAGAACATCATCACTGGATATGGATCATCACTCGATCTGGATCATCACTGGCTATCATCACTGGATCTGGATCATCTCTCGATCTAGATCATCACTGGCTATCATCACTAGATCTGGATCATCTCTCGATTTGGATCATTGCTGCTGGATCATCATTACTAGATCTGGATCATCACTGGTGCTATCTCATGATTCTTCTCGTCACAGGAAGTTCTATAGAGCCAATGCTTTTTCATACTGGATGTATCATCTCAGAGCTGGTCCTTTTTCATACCAGATGAGGCAGCTACACAGAGCTAGTCCTTTTTCAAACTAGATGAGTCTTCCCAGAGCTAGTCCTTTTTCAAACTAGATGAGGCATCTACACAAAGCTAGTCCTTTTTCAAACTAGATGAGTCTTCCCAGAGCTAGTCCTTTTTCAAGCTAGATGAGGCATCTACACAGAGCTAGTCCTTTTTCAAACTAGATGAGTCTTCCCAAAGCTAGTCCTTTTTCAAACTAGATGAGGAATCATAGAGCTGGTACTTTTTCAAACCAGATGTGGCATCCACATATACCTGAAAATGGAAGGAACCAATCCTCTCACCATGTCGGAATGGCACTGCACTTACATCTGATCATGGAAGGAACAAATCCTCTCACCACGTGAGAATCACATAGCATGGACACATCACTTCCTCTTGGGAGGAACCTCGATCTGGAGAACACCAAGTCTCTCCCTAAAGTACTCGAACTTCAGCCTAGCCAATGGCTTCATCAATACATCAGCTATCTGTTCCTCCATCGCAATATACTGGAGCTTCACTGCTCCTCTCTGCACCATATCCCTAATATAGTGATACTTGATCTCGATGTGCTTCAACTTGTCATGGAACACTAGATTCTCTGACAACTTCACGCAACTCTGGTCGTCGTAATGTATACAAGTAGCATCCAACTGGAGATCAAATATATTAGACAGTAGCTTCCGTAGCCATACTGCCTCACAACTAGTTGAACAAGCTGCGACATACTCTGCTTCAGCTGTACTTAGTGCCACACAGGATTGCTTCCTGCTAAACCAAGAGATCACACATGATCCCATACTGAAGCAACATCCTGAAGTACTCTTCCTGTCAATGGTACTGCCTGCCCAATCTGAATCAACATAACCCTCTAGGTTAATCTTTTGATTCGCATCGTACTTGAGCCCATAATCAACTGTACCCTTCAGGTACCTCAGAATATGATTTGCAGCAGTCAAGCGAACACTTCTCGGATCTGTCAAGTACTGGCTCAAGGTGTTAACAGCAAAGAAAATATCTAGTCTCATGTTCGTCAGGTACATCAATGACCCAATCATCTGACGATACATCGTAGCATCAACCGACTCTGATGAAGCATCACTCAATAGCTTCAGGTTCGATGCCATAGGTGTGGCCATAGCCTTGCAGTCCATCATTCCAAACCTCTTCAAGATCTCTACTGCATACTTCCCTTGTCCAAGGAAGATTCCATCTGTACTCTACCACACCTCCATACCTAGAAAGTAATGCATCATCCCCAAGTCCTTCATTTCGAACTCAGCAGCAAGCTTTCTCTTTGTATCAGCAATCAACCCATATGTACCTATCACAAATAGATCATCTACATACAGTAGTAGCATCACTGGGTTGCCATCTTCAACCTTGTAGTAAACGTTGGAATATGCTTTACTCTTGGTAAAGCCCAAACTGGATAGAAAGCTGTCAATTCTGCCATACCAGGTCCTGGGTGCTTGTTTCAAACAAGAACATAAGCCCTAAGAGGAACGATCTCATAGTAAATGGACAAAAAGTTGGAAAACGAAATAGTTCATCTTCCACCAATCCATAGCATAACATTTGAACGTCCCACCAAACTTTCTCCGACAGGCAAACAATGATTCTTTATTGCAAAAAAACGTAGTTCTTCTTACAATATCTCTTTACTTGTCTAACTGGGAAAAAGGGTCCTTCCTTTCTTCTAAGTCCTCTATATTTATACAAAAAGAATAAGACTGTTGGGATGCCCACGAATAACTCTTGGGCTTCCCCAACTCTTCGCCTCCCAAAATTTTGCTTTCACTAAGTGTTTACAAAATTGCAACATATTACAAAAATGGAAAAATATTCACGAGGAGGGCCCCGCTTGATTATTTAGAAATTTCTTCCAAGCTAAGGCCTCTGAGGCAATGCCTTCAAACTCAGAAGGTTCCAAAAAATGAATATTTATCTCGAATTTTGCATCCTAGTTCTTGTTGGCTTCAATTCTGGCTACACTCAAATGAAGCTGATCTTCTAATAGCTGCACACTGACTGCGAAATGATCTACCTCATTCCTTAAGGTCTGGTCATCGAGAGCTTTAATGTGCTGTATTTTTCTTTCCTCTTCTTGGTACCTTTTCTGCAAAATTTCCACAAACAAGCTGTGGTCTGGAAAAGCATCTATTCTCTATTCAGCTTCTACTTGGCATCGGTTATAAGTAATCAGGAGCCTTCTAAAGAATTCTGTACATGCCCCTTTTGTCTTTC
Organism: Pseudotsuga menziesii; assembly: GCA_001517045.1. Classification (NCBI taxonomy): domain Eukaryota; kingdom Viridiplantae; phylum Streptophyta; class Pinopsida; order Pinales; family Pinaceae; genus Pseudotsuga; species Pseudotsuga menziesii. Next base: position 431,492 of record LPNX011152123.1, on the reverse strand, counting down.
TAACAGCCTTCTTGAATTCCTCGGCTGTGTTAATGGAAAACTCCAATAAGTCATAGTCCTGCCTAAGGGCCTGTCAATCTTTCGAGGGCAGCTCTACAGGAGCTTCTTCATTGTTTTCTAGTCTTTCCATCCTTACTGTTAGGACTTCCAGGATGTCCTGAGATCTGTCAACAAAATATGAGGAGGTCTCCAAAATCTCCTCCAACCGACCATCTACTTGCAAAACCATGCATCTTTCCTCTTCTATGGCCATCTACAATTGAATCATCTTGGCTTTCTGTGCCCGCACATGTTCCTTGAAAGGTTGGAGATTGACCTATTGTTCTTTGGCTTCCTCCAAAGATGCTGGCAAAGAGGTAATATGCTCTTGAAGTTTCATCTCTTGTTCTTGAGATTGCCTCTCATTCGCCTCCAAGGTGATCTTTTGTAGCTCTAGATCCTCTATCTTTCCTATCAGTTGTTCTTTCTTTGCCCTCAATTCTTGATATTCTTGTTGTATTTTCTCCAGACACTCCTAGGTAGTCTCCATAGATCTTCTCTCTGTTTGGAGAACCTGAAGTTCAGCCTTTGAAGACTTTATCTCCTTTTGCACGTCTTCAAATTTCCTCTTTAACTTATTGTTTTCTTCTCTTTCCTTTCTTAGTGTGTCTTTTACTTGAGAAGAAGACTTCTTAGACTGCTCCAGATCTGCCATTATCTTATCTACATATTCCTCTAAATCTTGGATCAATGCAGCCCCTGCTCTAATAGTGAACCTGGGGTCTCTGTCTGTTCCGTATACAATGGTCGTATCAGTTATCATCTTACCATATAGGCCTCCTGTTTCAACCTTCTTCTCAGATCTTTTTATTATCCTTTTCCTTTCTTTATCATAGAAGATAGTATTAAAATCAGGGACCTCCTCCCCTATCTTCTATTCAAAGGGGACTATTCTAAGGGTGGGGGCCATAGACTGTCCAGGTGTGCTGACAGTAGGTACTTTAGGGTCTTGAACATCAGGGTTTTCCACATCTTGGGTCTGAATGTCTGCTATGTCATAGGCTGACTGTTATGTCACTATTTGGGTCAACTTCATCCTCTCTGCCTCCTGTTTCTGAAGCTCCTCATCTAGCTTCCTTTTTCTTTATTCTTCTTCAATCTTGGCATCTTCTTCTTCTTTTCTGGCTGCCTCTTGTGTAGCTCTTCTTTTCTCTTCCTCTTCTCCCTTTAGCCACCCTTCAGCTTCTTGGGCTAACCTTTCGGCTTCTTCGTTTCTTTTCCTGGTTTCCTCATTGGCCTTTGCTTGCCCATCCTGCCCCTTTCCACCTTTGGTGGTGATCTTCTTTTTAAACCTTTTCCTCAAGGCCGTTATGTTTAATGCACTGCGGAAAATAGACTCTTCCTTGTCCCATTGGTGAGTGTATTCAAAATGGACATTGGCTTCTTTGCAGTGTTCAGCAACCTTGTTGTGGGAGTCATTCCTTTGGAAGGGAATTTCCCCGAAATGAAACTTTTCCAACTCCTCCACGAATTCGTCGGCCTTCTTTATTCTAGTAAACTTATAACTCCCCAACCTGAAAGGCAACGAAGGATATGTAGCCTTCTTATTTTCAAATAAAAAGCTTCCTATGCCATCTAGGAAGACTTGCCTAACTGCCTCTTTGTGAATTATATAGTTTGTGGCATACTTAGGCAGTAGGGAGGGTGCTCTAGAGCCTCCAAACATTCTGAAATAGAGCCCCTCCTCAGTCAGGTAATAATCAACATATTCTTCGATCACCTACAGTGCCTCCTCCGACATGCAGTCACATTCTTTTAAGAAAATAAGAGTATATAATGGCATGATAAAATGTTCACAAACCTCCCTGTAGTGACTGTGGTACTTGTGAGCCCACAGTGGCTTGTATGCGGAGTAAACAGGTATCCTTTCCCGGTCCCAGATGCACCTTAGGTCGGGGAATGGTTGATTGCATAGTATGCAATCAACGAGTATGGAGCTCATGTAAAATTCTGACCTCTTTTGGGACACTCCTCCGAAATCTGAGGCCATATAGGCTGAAAGACTATTTGACACTATGTTTTCCCAGTTGAAAATGCTCCCCTGTGTCACGACATAAAAAATTATCGGCATCCACTCCAATTTGAAGCTTTTTCCATGGGCTCTCCCAAAAATTCTATTGAGCATTAAGGCAATGAACCTGTAAGGGGTTCTCAAGCTTGTGGTGTCATATTCTCTCGTCGGCCTGGTTCTAAAGTTTCTTCTAGGCATGAGCATCCTCTTGAGGGTCTTGATGAGGTCCATTCTAATGTTTCTCAGCAAATCTTCAGTTAAATATATTTGTGCTTCTGGCAGGTGGTATGCCAGGGCTACATATCCTGGGCTATAGGAAGCATAGCCTTGTTTGTCAACATTCTCAAGAATCGTGGTGGTTACATCTGTTCTGGGAAGAATCCACCGAATTACTTCAAAGCATGGAAAGAGCTCTGGTCTTGTAGCAATCTTCATCAATGAAGACCTTTCTATGTTGGCGCATATTCTTTCTTCCTCAAAACCTATATCAGGCACCTCTCGGCGCGTGATCAACCTGTAGATGTCTCCCGACTGATACTCAGGCTCTATACCAGTTGTGCATTTGGTGTCTTCATAAATATATTCGGTATTGGTGATGAATTTGATGTCGGGATCCTCTTCAACTACAGGGGCCTTCTTCTTTTGATGCTTAGACATTTTGGGTTTGGAATAATCTTCCTATCACATATAAAATTGTAATTGTTAGGTCATTTCTGGACAAATTGTAGAGATTGAGATAACCATGTAAACATTTTACCCTATCTGTGTTCAACATGATGGAAGTTTAATCAAATTAAGCAAATATGTTCACACCAATACTTCTATCTAACACTGAAATCGGCTCAGTCAACAAAGCTTGAGTGGGAAACAAAGTCTATGTTAAAATGAAACAACCTCGGGCTCTCTGTGGGTGCCATGACCACTGCGCTACATGGAACGACAGGGGCACTTATTCTAGACATTCAACGGGGTGTTTCAGGAGATAGAAATATCTATGTGCCTTCTACGGTCCGTCTCAGGCTGGGCGATGCTATACCACCCTAGACCGGTTCTGGTTCGAATTTGACCGTGAACCGGGTCGCTCGAAACAGCGAGGTAAAAATGCGGTCTTGGTTTGCAAGATGTGGGTAATTGAAGCAAGGGAAACCAGTCGAACATTCCACAGGGAGGCCATGAATACCTTCCCCAAATGGCCAAACATAGAAACGGGGCAGACTGGTGTAGGCAGCGTAATGGCCGCCTGCATTGGTTTCCCCAACCATCGAGTTCAGGGTAAAAATCCATAATGGTCATGGAAAAGGAAACACTCCGTGGGAAACAAAAATCCCCTATGGACAGCTATGCTACACATCCCAGTATATATACATGTAAAAGACGGGGACCAAGGGAAACCCTAACCGCTGAAATAACAACAAACCCAAAAATCAAAAGTCCAGTCGAACAGAAAGGGATAATGCGTACAAGAGCCTACCTGGCACGGCTGCGCGACTGGTGGGAGGAAGACCATTGAGCTTCCACAATGGAGCCACCTAGGAATGAGGGTACCGACAGCGGGGGTCCAAGTTAGCTCGGGCGACAACGACAGCGCAGCGACAATCCAAAGTAACAATAGAATAATAATTTACCTGACCCCATATATATATATATATATATATATATATATATATATATATATAGTCAACCAAAAGCGGTGGGAGAAAACATTGGACAGGGAAAATGCAAGGATCGAAGATCATATGAACATCTCCTCCCGTAACGTCAGGTGGTAAAACAACTAGGTGACTCGCCGAGACACCCGGGAGAAACCAATAAAGCATCGGAGCTCGCAAGATTAAATGTCGGAGCAATAGAAGGATGAGGGGCCGCAACGGCGGAAACATAAAATACATCGAGTTCCACAGAAAATTAAACTCAAACCACTAGAAAGACAACACTTTTTAACGCCGCAATGGTGGACGCCAAAAACTCAAAGATCAATGAAACAACAAAGCAGGGTTGAAAAGTCAATGCAACTATCAGGAGACTTCGTAGTATGCCATCTGCAACTGCGGAGAACGTAGGAACAAAATGTTCCGACAAGAATCCAAATGACAGCCGATTGAGACAAAGTGCATCGGAGAAAATTATCGGAGCTGGTTGCTTATTACTTCTCCGCAACGGCGGGAGCGCAAGTGACTAAACTTCTGACTCAAATACTCAAAAAATGCGTTTGATGGCAAGGTAAACTTAAACAAGTAGCGAAACATTTCTGGCATTAGGAATAGTCTTTCTGCAGAATCATCAAACCAAATCAAAAATCAAACCAAAATAAGCAAAAAGAGGGTCCCGAAATTTTTTGAATTTTGGGAAAATGTTGCAGCTACAACAATTGGCAACTACCTAGTGAACCCCAGATTTATGACTTAACCTTTTCCCAGCAAAAGACTGTCTATCTCAAAAGTTGAATTCTTCTAGATGCTTGTATTCCTAAGCTGGCTAACCCATGCATTTAGATCATTGAGAAGCATTTCATTCTTTGGGTAGTGGCAGCACTCAAATATTTGCAAGTCTGGATAACTCTTTTGAGGCCTAATAAGTGGGATTTATTTTATTCCTATCTATAGGTAGTTTCTAGCTTGGACACCACGGGATCGTAACATATGGTAAACAGCATTATTCCTTTGTTCCTCATTCCCATGCCAATTGCACTTTTGTGCCATTTGAACTTTTGGTCTTTTGAGTCCTCCATCTACCTTTCTTTCTAAATTTTATTCAGGTCCTTCTATCCATAATGCCCTTTTGTGGGAGAGAATAATTTACTTTTTCAGCTCACGGACGGAGAAGAACTCTTGGAAATTTGAAATTCATGTTTCTGGTACTTTGCTTTGATATGTATTGTTTCTTCAAGGAGTTTTGACTCTTGATAGCCTTTAGGCTTTCTGAAATCATGGCATGGGATCATTTATATATAGCAAACTGTTTACCTTGCTTCCTTTCTGTGGGCTCTTCGCCATCACTCCCTAGGACATTTTAGATGTGAAATGGATTCTTCAATGAGTGCATAGCCAATTAGGAACACTTCCTACTAGAAGACATTCTATTGTTTAAAGCATAGTCTTTTCCTCAATATTTCAGTTAATTAAGAACCCTGATGTTTCCAATGCAACCAAAAGTTTGCCTCTTTATTCAAAACTAAAATAACCAGAAACAAAATGGTAAATCAAGACAAAATAGCAGCAAATTATTTATGTACAAAATCATTAAAACAAAAGGAAAAGAAAAAGGTGCCCACTTCTAAAAATCCTTTAACCTGGTGAGTCAAGGGGTGGGTTGGATTGCAGACATGAGATACCTAACCATGGTCTAACTATGCTATTTTTGAAATCGAAACCATGTCTACCAGTCTATAGTCATCCTTATCAGCCTGAGGAAGTTGAAGGAGCTCAGGCTGAGTGTCAATCATAGAACTGGCTTTTCCTGAGGCATGATATCTTAGTTCAAGCTCCGTTAGATAATTTCCTAGAACAGAATTAGTAGATTCATTTCCTTCCCCTAGCTTAGTGATAGTATGTTTCATGTAAGATTCTCTCAAAATTTTAATCTGATTTGGGGTACCCTTATGAGGTAACCATAAATGAGACCAGTCTGAAGCAAAATAACCCTTTAACCTGGCAGACCAATCTCGGTTCAGAATAAGCCCATATCCATCTGGTATGTCAGCCACCATAATGTCAATAAATTGACATATCTTGTTATTTGCAGATAAGCGTATGAGAACATTCTTCATTTCTCCCACTACTTTGACACTTGTTCTATCTAGTTGCACTACTTCCCAGGCTGTGGGCTTTGGCTGCCCATTAATATTTTTGCAAACTTCAAGTGGCATAACATTTACCGATGATCCAGAATCTACCAAGCAATTATGCACATTATGATTCAGCACTTCTAGTGTCAAAAGGAAAGGTAGGATTTTAGCTTTTTCTTCCCAACTTGGTTTGACGTTTTCTTCCCCCGGTTGGTTTTTTGTGGGTACATCTTTTTTAGGCTCCTCAATTTTTTCAGTGTTTTCCTTGTTAACAGCTACTTGTCCTTCCATAAGCTTGGCATGCTCATCGATTGGCTCTGTTTCCTTGTTGATAGCAGTGACTTTAGGTGTTTTATCTTCAACATTGTCATTTATATGTCTCTTGACATTCTATTGCAACTTCTTAATCTTTGAAATTGTTGCATTGTCTTTAATTATCAGATCCGTGTATTTTGTTGTTGTTGGTATGTTTTCGGGTTTAAGAGTGCTTTTTTCTGTATCAAAAAGCGAGACACAGTCCCATAAGAACATGGTATCATCTTCTTGTTTCCCCATGGTTTTGTTATTCTTTTCTTCATCCTCACTATCTTTTATCAATTTAGAATCCAAGAGTTGGTTCATTACCAATGTCATCGAATTTAACCATTGAGAACAATTCTTTTCAGAATGGGGTTGTTGGTGAAAAGTGCAGAAATTGTCCCCCCCTACCTCTATTATATTCATTGATGTTGAATGATGTGGACGGGTTTTCAATTGGTTGTTATCCTCCCTTTTTTGGTAGCAGGGTTTATAAGTTTTCTGAACTTCCCTTTCTTTCTCCAGATCTATTATTTTGTTGGAGAGTTTTTGAATCATTTTTAGCATTCCCTCAAAATCATGAGATTGCTCCTCTTTAGGTTTAGACAGCAATAAGGCTCTTCTCCCAGCATTTTTTTCTCCAGGTAGCTCGGGATAATCTTCTATACTTTCCTTTTCAGCCTCTACCCTTTCTGCCTCTTCATAAGTCTCTACCAACATAGGTCTGGCCTTCATTTTGGCAAACATGGCCAGCTCAGGTCCCAGAGATGAGGTATAATATTCAATTAGGACCTTGTCTGAGGGTCTGCCAGTTTCAAAAAAGTTCTTGAGGTATGCTGCAAATCTTTGGGTGAAGTTGTGCACCTTATCGTTTCTCTCTTTCTTTAAGGCGCATATTCCTTTCATGAGGGTTGCATGAGTCTTTTGGGTCACATAATTACTTCTAAAAATCCTCTCGAAGGTATCACAATCAGGGATAGAGTTTGCAGGAAAACCAAAGTACCATGATGTTGCAGCTCCTTTAAGGGTGTGCAGGAAAATTCTGCAAACTACATCCTCATACTCCCCAGCCCTTAACCCTTCTATTTCTAAATAGAAACTTTGCAAGTGGTCGTCTATAGCATTCTTTTCATCGGGATCAAACTTAGGCAGAAACTTCTCAAAAGCTTGAGGTAGGTTATGCAACGGAGGTGTTAAGTTCAAAGGTGATCTAGCCTTCCAAGCCGGCGGTGGGTTGGGCTGATTCACAGCCATGAGCAAAGGTGAAAGAATAGGAATTAGAGTAAGGAACACCGTAAGGTGAAACCGGGCTTACTTGCTTCAAAGGGGGAACCAAAACCTGTAAATCTACTTCTACAAGTTCTTCCAAACTCTAAGTACTTGGGTCAGGACAAAAGCTTCTAAAATATTGCTGGTGGGTAATCTCGTGAAAATAGGTTTCCTCGGCCAGCCATGCATTGGCAGCCCTCCTTCTAGCACCAGAAACTATTGAGGCTTGGAAAATTGCAGACGACAACAGCAAGGGATTCTCCCCAGTCAACATTCCCAACTAGCCCGTGACTGTTTGGTGTAGGGAATCCATCCGGTTTGCGATCCGGGTACTGTAGGTCAAGTAACAAAAATAAAGGTTTTACCGGGTGCGGCCCGGTCCATCATATATTTTTTGTATTTTTTACTTAAAGTATGATATGCATGTGCCTAATTAACATGTAGGGTGATAAAGGATGCAAGGAGTAGTCACAAAGTGATGCACAGGTTCTTACCTCTCATCTTAGAACTCACAAGCATCTAAATCACATGCACAGTAATAAAATAAATCTAACTATCTACCTATCCCCAGGGAGATAAAATGTAACTTATTAATGAGTAATGTATATTGTACATGCATTATAAAGAATGATTAAAGATATTTAAACAATCAGATAGCCAATTGCTTATGAATAGCATTCATTACTCATGGTGGTAATTTCACAGAATAAACCAGAAATCATTCAAACAAGAACATAAACCCTAAGAGTTAGAACGATCTCATAGTAAATGGACAAAAAGTTGGAAAACGAAATAGTTCATCTTCCACCAATCCATAACATAACATTTGAACGACCCACCAAACTTTCTCCGATAGGAAAACAATGATTCTTTATTGCAAAAAAAAGTAGTTATTCTTACAATATCTCTTTACTTGTCTAACTGGGAAAAAGGGTCCTTCCATTCTTCTAAGTCCTCTATATTTATACAAAAAGAATAATACTGTTGGGCTGACCACGAATAACTCTTGGGCTTCCCCAACTCTTCGCCTCCCGAAATTTTGCTTTCACTAAGTGTTTACAAAATTGCAACATATTACAAAAATGGACAAATATTCACGAGGAGGGCCCCGCTTGATTATTTAGAAATTTCTTCCAAGCTAAAGCCTCTGAGGCAATGCCTTCAAACTCAGAAGGTTCCAAAAAATGAATAATTATCTCGAATTTTGCAGCCTGGTTCTTGCTGGCTTCAATTCTGGCTGCACTCAAACGAAGCTGATCTTCTAATAGCTGCACACTGACTGCGGAATGATCTACCTCATTCCTTAAGGTCTGGTCATCGAGAGACTTAATGTGTTGTATTTTTCTTTCCTCTTCATGGTACCTTTTCTGCAAAATTTCCACAAACAAGTTGTGGTCTGAAAAAGCATCTATTCTCTGTTCAGCTTCTACTTGGCATCAGTTATAATTAATCAGGAGCCTTCTAAAGAATTCTATACATGCCCCTTTTGTCTTTCTAATAGCCTTCTTGAATTCCTTGGCTGTGTTAATGGAAAACTCCAATAAGTCGTAGTCCTGCCTAAGGGCCTGTCGATCTTTCGAGGGCAGCTCTGCAAGAGCTTCTTCATTGTTTTCTAGTCTTACCATCCTTGCTGTCAGGACTTCCAGGATGTCCTAAGATCTGTCAACAAAATATGAGGAGGTCTCCAAAATCTCCTCCAACCGACCATCTACTTGCAAAACCCTGCATCTTTCCTCTTCTATGGCCGTCTGCAACTAAAGCATCTTGGCTTTCTGTGCCAGCACATGTTCCTTGAAAGGTTGGAGATTGACCTGTTGTTCTTTGGCTTCCTCCAAAGTTGTTGTCAGAGAGGTAATCTTCTCTTGAAGTTTCATCTCTTGTTCTTGAGATTGCCTCTCATTAACCTCCAAGGTGGTCTTTTACAGCTCTAGATCCTCTATCTTTCCTAGCAGTTGTTCTTTCTCCGCCCTCAATTCTTGATATTCTTGTTCTATTTTCTCCAGACACTCCTGGGAATTCTCCACAGATCTTCTCTCTGTTTGGAAAACCTGAAGTTCATCCTTTGAAGACTTCATCTCCTTTTGCACGTCTTCAAATTTCCTCTTTAACTTATTGTTTTCTTCTCTTTCCTTTCTTAGTGTGTCTTTTACTTGAGAAGAAGACTTCTTAGACTGCTCCATATCTTTCATTTTCTTATCTACATTATCCTCTGAAGCGTGGATCAATGCAGCCCCTGCTCTAATAGTGAATTTGGGGTCTCTGTCTGTTCCGTATACAATGGTCGTATCAGTTATCATCTTACCAGACAGGCCCCCTGTTTCAACCTTCTTCTCAGTTCTTTTTATTATCATTTTCCTTTCTTTATCATAGAATATAGTATTAAAATCAGGGACCTCCTCCCCTATCTTATGTTCAAAAGGGACTAGTCTAAATTTGGGGGCCACAGACTATCCAGGTGTGCTAACAGCAGGTACTTCAAGGTCTTGAACATCGGGGTTTTCCACGTCCTGGGTCTGAATGTCTGCTATGTCAGAGTGTGACTATTCTATCACTATTTGGGTCAGCTTCATCCTCTCTACTTCAGGTTTCTGAAGCTCCTCATCTAGCTTCCTTTTTATTTCTTCTTCTTCAATATTGGCATCTTCTTCTGCTTTGCTGGCTGCCTCTTGTGCAGCTCTTTGTTTCTCTTCCTCTTCTCCCTTCAGCCACCCTTCGTCTTCTTGGGATAACCTTTGGGCTTTTTCGTTTCTTTTCCTGGTTTCCTCATCAACCTTTTCTTGCTCATCCTGCCCCTTTCCACCTTTGGTGGTGATCTTCTTTTTAAACCTTTTCCTCAAGGCCATTATGTTTAATGCACTACAGAAAATAGACTCTTCCCTGTCCCAGTGGTGAGTGTATTCAAAATGGACATTGGCTTCTTTGCAGTGTTCAGCAACCTTGTTGTGGGAGTCATTCCTGTGGAAGGGCATTTCCCCAAAATGAAACTTTTCCAACTCTTCCACAAATTCATCGGCCTTCTTTACTCTAGTAAGCTTATAAATCCCCAACCTGAAAGGCAACGGAGGATATGCAGCCTTCTTATGTCCAAATAAAAAGCTTCCTATGCCATCTAGGAAGACTTGCCTAACTGCCTCTTTGTGAATTATATAGTCTGTGGCATACTTAGGCAGTAGGGAGGGTGCTCTAGAGCCTCCAAACATTCTGAAATAGAGCCCCTCCTCAGTCAGGTTATAATCAGCATATTCTTCAATCACTTGCAGTGCCTCCTCCGACATGCAGTCACATTCTTTTAAGAAAATAAGAGTATATAATGGCATGATAAAATGTTCACAAACCTCCCTATAGTGACTGTGGTACTTGTGAGCCCACAGTGGCTTGTATGTGGAGTAAATATGTATCCTTTCCCAGTCCCAGATGCACCTTAATCCAGGGAAAGGTTGATTACATCGTATGCAATCAATAAGTATGGATCTCATGTAAAATTCTAACCTCTTTTGGGACACTCCTCCCAAAGTTGAGGCCATACAGGCTGAAAGACTATTTGACACTATGTTGGCCCAGTTGAAAATGGTCCCCTATGTCATGACATTAAAAATTATCGGCATCCACTCCAATTTGAATATTTTTCCATGGGCTCTCCCAAAAATTCTATTGAGCATTAAGGCAATGAACCTGTAAGGGGTTCTCAAGCTTGCGATGTCATATTCTCCCGTCGACCTAGTTCTAAAGTTTCTTCCAGGCATGAGCATCCTATTGAGGGTCTCGACGAAGTCCATTCTAATGTTTCTCAGCCAATCTTCAGTTAAATATATTTGTGCTTCTGGCAGGTGGTATGCCAGGGCTACATATCCTGGGCTATAGGCAGCATAGCCTTGTTTGTCAACATTCTCAAGAATCATGGTGGTTACATCTACCCTGGGAAGAATCCACCCAATTACTTTAGAGCATGGAAAGATCTCTGGTCTTGTAGCAATCTTCATCAATGAAGACCTTTCTATGTTGGCGTATATGCTTTCTTCCTCAAAACCTATATCAGGCACCTCTCGGCGCATGATCAACCTGTAGATGTATCCCCACTGATACTCAGGCTCTATACCAGTTATGAATTTGGTGTCTTCATAAATATATTTGGTCTTGGTGATGACTTCGACGTTGGGATCCTCTTCGACCCCAGGGGCCTTCTTCTTTTGACGCTTAGACATTTTGGGTTTGGAGTAATCTTCCTGTCACATATAAAATTGTAATTGTTAGGTTATTTCCGGACAAATTGTAGAGATTGAGATAACCATGTAAATGTTTTACCTTATCTGTGTTCAACATGATGGCAGTTTAATCAAATTAAGAAAATATGTTCACACCAATACTTCTGTCTAACACTGAAATCGGCTCAGTCAACAAAGCTCGAGTGGGAAACAAAGTCTACATTAAAATGAAACAACCTCGGGCTCTCTGTGGGCGCCATGACCACTGCACTACGTGGAATGACAGGGGCACTTATTCTAGACATTCAACGAGGTGTTTCAGGAGATAGCAATATCTATGTGCCTTCTATGGTCCGTCTCAGGTTGGACGTTGCTATACCACCCCAGACCGGTTCGAGTTCGAATTCGACCGTGAACCGTGTCGCTCGAAACGGCGAGGTAAAAATGTGGTCTTGATTTGCAAGATGTGGGTAACTGGAGCAGGGGAAACCAGTTGAACATTCCACAGGGAGGCCATGAAGACCTTCCCCAAACGACCAAACATAGAAACGGGGCAGACTGGTGCAGGCAGCATAATGGCCGCCTGCATCGGTTTCCCCAACCATCGAGTGCAGGGTAGAAAGCCATAATGGCCATGGAAAGGAAACACTCTGAGGGCAACAAAACTCCCCTACAGACAGTTACGCTACACATCCCAGCATATATACATGTAAAATACGGGGACCAAGGGAAACCTTAACCGCAAAAATAACAACAAACCAAAAATCAAAAAGTCCATTCGAACGGAAAGGGATAATGTGTACAAGAGCCTACCTAGCATGGCTGCATGACTGGCGGGAGGAAGACCATTGAGCTTCCATAGCGGAGCCACCTAGGAATGAGGGTACCGATAGTGGGGGTCCTGGTTAGCTTGAGCGATAATGACAGCGTAGCGACAATCAAAAGTAACAATAGAATAATAATTTACCCGAATCCATATATATATATATACATGGTCAACCATAAGCGGCAGGAGAAAACATTGGATGGTGAAAATGCAAGGATCGGAGATCATATGAATATCTCCTCCCATAACGTCGGGTGGTAAAACAACTAGGTGACCCACCGAGACACCAGGGAGAAACCAATAAAGCATCAGAGCTCGCAATATTAAACGTCGGAGCAATAGAAGGATGAGGGGCCGCAACGGTGGAAACATAAAAGACATCGAGTTCCATGGAAAAGTAAACTCAAACCACCAAAAAGATAGCGCTTTTTAACGCCAGAACGGTGGACGCCAAAAACTCAAAGATTAATGAAACAATAAAATGGGGTTGAAAAGTCAATGCAACTATCGAAAGACTTCGTAGTATGTTGTCCGCAACTATGGAGAACGTAGGAACAAAATGTTCTGACAGGAATCCAAATGAGAGCCGATTGAGACAAAGTGCATCGGAGAAAATTATCGGAGCTGGTTGCTTATTACTTCTCCGCAACGGCAGGAGCGCTAGTGACTAAAATTCCGACTCAAAAACTCAAAAAATGCGTTTGATGGTAGGGTAAACTTAAACAAGTAGCGAAACATTTCTGGCATTAGGAATAGTCTTTCTGCAAAATCATCAAACCAAATAAAAATCAAACCAAAATAAGCAAAAGGAGGGTCCCGAAATTTTCTGAATTTTGGGAAAATGTTGCAGCTGCAACACAATGAGAACAATTCTCCTTAGATGCTGAAATTGGACCATTCATAATACTGTTGAGGTGACAACAGTCATGGCATAGAACTAATTTCTTCCTAGAAGGAGGTTGTAATCTAAGGGGGCATCTACCACTTCTACTTGAATGGAAATGGTTTTTCCCCCCAGCTTGACCGCTAGGGCTGATATGAGACCATGGAGTTGGAAACCCCATTTGTCAAAGGACTTGAGGGTCGTAGGTGATGTTACAAGCTCGGGAGAGCTAAGAGCCTTCCAACAAGAGATAGACAAAACTAAGGTCAAAGCTCCTGCATCTAGTACCATTCAAAAAACTTTATTTCCAACTACTTTCGTAATGATCTGAAAAGAAAGTTTATGGGGTAACCTAGACTTATAGTTCTCAACATTGAAATGGATCAAGTTAGTGTTATCCGTGTCTAAAGCTCCTAATTTTGTCAACAAGTTTTTGCGCTGTGTAGGGAAACTTTGGAGTACTTCTAAGGTAGACATTGCACAAGGTGCCTGAGCGAGATCTTCAACCACATTATAAATTTGAGCAGCGTAGGAATTAGGGTTAAATACATCCTTTCGAAGAGTACTCTTGGGTGGATGCAAAATCATGTCGAGAGTAGGCTTCTCGATAGATAGGGGGACAGCAGACGAGGATTCAAGAGAACTAGTAGAGGTAGCTTTCCCTAAAGAAGAATGATCTTCTTTCTTATCTACAGGCTTGTAATAATTCTAACTTCAAGTTTGCAGATTAATGGTATCTGAGGACATCATATGAATTACCTATGATGAACTGAAGTTACCTTGATTAGACATGTGTTCTATCAGTTGTTGCTGAGAGGGAAAAGGATCCGTAAGTACTGCGGGTGTGGGATTGGATTTTAGAAATTGGGAGATTTCGTCTCGACGAGGACACTCCTTTGAGAAATGGTTGCCTTTGCATAACAGATAGGGATATTTTTCCTTTATTTTCTCTTTATCATTATCACTGTTGGTTGGTATTGGATTCTCATGTTGGTTTCTGAGTTTTTTATTCCTATTTTTACCCTTCTTTTTATTGCCCGAGGTTTGAGTACTTTCAATAGAATTGACCTTGCTAGAAACCTTAGGAGTCGAAGGAGTAGGGGTGGCAGCTTGGGGTTACTTGGCAGGTTTTGCTACTGACAAGGACTGGATTGAACCAACAATCCCATCAATAGGTACTTCTACTGGTGGCTTGGTGGGATTGGTGCTTGGGTGAGGAGCTTAAGGAATCAAGACATAAAGGGTTCCAGACTGGGAATAGACCAAGTCTAGATACTGGGCTCGACTAATAGCCTTCTCTTAAGTAACGGCACCACCCATTGCCACATCTCAGGCAATTGGAGGCAACAAATATTTGGCGAACCAATCAGCTAATAACTAATCCGGAATAGGGGCCTTAATAAGCCTTCTCTGCCTTCTCCATTCATGGATATGATCGGATATGTGGGTGGAGGTGTTCTACCGCAGAGAAGTTAAAATATTAGTACCCGTTTCATAACGAATAGGGAGCTGAAAGTGTGTAAGAAACACGGTTGCCATCAAGCCAAAATAAACAAACGAATTTTGTGGGAGTTCAAAGTACCACTTCATGGCTGTACCGGTCAAATTTTACTAAAAGAGTCGTAACCGAACAGAATCATCCATGAGGGAGTTTGAAGAACACGACAAATGGAATGTCATAACATGGTTTTTCGGATCGTTTCCCTGCTTCCCATCGAACTTCGGGATGTTCGATGGTAACTTTACTGGAATGGGAGGCCATGAGGGATTGTGTCGAATGGGGTCATTAATAAACTTGGACAAGTCAGGTAAGTCCAAACTTGCTAGGAAAGGAAACTGGTGGTTGGGTTGCACATACTGGTAATATTGATATGGCATATAATTACCAGAAGGACCATAAGTGGACGGAAAGACATGTTGCTATGATGAAGAAATAATGGAAAATCCACCCACAAGGGGTTGATTTCTGTGATATGGACCGTTAGGACCACTAGGGCCTCCAGGGCCTTTGGGACCACCAAGACCACCGGGACCACTAGGATCACCAGGACCACTGGGACCACTAGGACCACTGGGACCACTAGGACCACCAGGAGGTGGACCACCAGACCCTCCAGGGCCACCAGGATGTAAACCTCCAGAGCCTCCGGAACCACTAGGAGGAGGGCCACCAGACCCTCCAAGGCCGTAAGGAGAAAATCCACCATGCCCCCCAGGACCACTAGGACCATTAGGACCACAAGGAGGAAAGTTTCCCGATCCTCCGGGACCATTAGGTCCCCCAGGGGGAGGACCTCCATGAGGCGGTCCTCTTGCACCTCCCACAGCATGTATAGGTATCCCACCCATGGCTGGCATGTAAGACCAGTTGGGTTACCCCCATGGTGTAAATGTATTATTAGGGTATGGTATTCCATCATAAGGAATTCCTGAGGATTGGGTGGATAATTAATGTTACCCACAGGTATTTGATAACCATAACCTCCAAAATATTGAATGGTTACAGGTTGTGCCCTCGAGGGCTTACCTAAACTAGATGGGGGATTAACCACATTAGTATGGGTGGGAGAGACATAAACTGTAGATGATTCTATATTAGAGGTCTGTCCTTGACTAGGTACAATTCCAGTGTCAGATAACGTAGGTTGTGTCAGGGGTTTCCCCCTGGAACTAGAAGGTAAAGATGAAATGGGGATTGAAGGTTGGCCCCCAGGTGCGGAAGACCTGGGAGGATTGGGAACAGACATAACATGGGAGGTACTGGCGGTGGTATTTTGACCTGGGTTGTGGGGTGTTATTGGATGATCTATAATCAATTTAATGGGTCTTATAGAATCACCAAGTGAATGATATCCCACAGGAACAGATGTGGAAAGTGATGGTGTTGGGATTAATAGGTCATATATTTGCCTATCAATCTCCTATACATGGAGAATGGCAGCATGGTATTACCTGTGTTCTTCTTCATCTTTAGAAGAGTTTAAACAGGTGCCAAACAAGGCAATGGCCTGTCCTATAGGGGTATCCCAAAATGGAGCATTGGGACCAAAATCTGGATGGGTGGTATCATCAACATGACTTTCCATGGGAGAATGGAACAAGGTATTTCCTCGAGAAGGCTGTTGGACCAAGGGAGGCGAGTATGAAGAATATGGTCCTCCACTTTCTACAACCACACTATCTCCCACTTGGGAGGTGGTAGTAGCTCCTTCGTCAATAGCTTCCATTGTATTTTCTCCTGAACCAGGAACAAAATTGGGTGGCAAGCCACGTACTCTTCTGGACTATCTTAACTTAGCCAATTTGTACAGTTCCTATCTAACCTAGGGTCTGAAAAACTAGAAAACACACCAAAACATTACCCTACACAAGCTATAGGTCAAAATAAGCACACTTAAAATGATAAGAGGAGTTCATATAGTCAGGTCTCTCACTAGGATTGTTAAGCAGGTGCCACTCACGATATACCTCGAGGGTACGTGCATAGTAATCTCCCCAAATGTTGTTTTTAGTGTATGGCTCTAAGAAAGATGGCCAAAGGGATTTTCTCAGATGGATAAGGTATCCTAGTGGAGTCTCCCAATATACTCAAGTTACATGAGAGCTCAAATTGGTAGTATTGTTGTCTAATGCATAACCGTACACAAGGGGCCTTCCGATATAAAATCAAGTACATGAATTACCTTTCTATATACCTCAAGGGTACGTGAAAGGTCATTCGATATACCGACGGTACATGGAAGAACCCCGAGTATCGAGATGTAATGCGGACAAATAACGACAACTCCTACGCTTAACGACGCCCGAACACGTCTCTAACCTATCACTCCAATTGCTACATAAATTTTAGCTTATAACTACTGTTAATTTTAAAGTGGACGGTTAGGTGAATGCATGGTGTTTTTACAGAAAAGTAAAACCATACAGTATGCGTATGAAAATATTTCACTTTACCATTTAGTATGCCTACTTACGGGAGGGAAAGAGAGTATTTTCTTTTGTTTCAAAACCAAAAATACTTCCAAACAACAGTCTTGAACAAAAAATCAAAGACAAGCAACACTTTCCAAACTGATTTCTCTTTTCTAAAAGCAATAAGAAGGGGAAGAGTCTCTTTTCCTAATAGAAAAACAAGAAGCACACTACATGCAAATGCACTCTATTCTTCAATTTCTCTTAAAACATAGGCAAATCTAACTTAAAACTATTATATTTTTTATTTTGATGAGATAGTACTAAATGCATAAGAGACAAAAGAACATAAACAGCCTGAAAGCTTGTAAAGGAAACCAGGGATCTAATGTCCAATGCTCAATGATGATAACCTAATCTCAATCAAAAAAATTCTTTTTTAAAGAAAGAAAAAGAAGTTGACTATGCAAACAAGAAATGAAACTAAGATGCTAATCAAGTGTTCTTCTTTCAATCTATATAACAACAATGAAAAGAGATCTTACAAACACCCTAAGATTTTCAAAAACAAGAAATCCTTTCGCAGTCACAACCAACAAGCACCAAATTGAATGAACAATCAAAAATCCTAATCTAGCTTTTGAATTTCCCAATCAAACCATTCTTAAACCATAAAATTTCAAACCACAAACATCAGATTCTGACACACAAGCCTGACAGTGCAGGACTGAAAGCAAATCAACTCAATTTTTTACAAAAAATGAGAAAAAGGAAGTCTTGGAATGATGCCTACCTAGCATCGTGCTTCTCGGGTATTGACAGAGCGGTCCTATCCCAACACCGCTTCTTGCCAATAGGACTCAGGTGGTGGCACCACGTGCTGCTAACTCGGTTCAAGTGGGGGCATCGCTTCTCGCCCATTGCATAAACACGGTTCCCTGTATAAATCCAAAACACATAGAAGAACGACAGATCAAGTCAAAAAAAGACCAGATCAAGGTTAACACCGATAGATTGAGCATTAAAAAGAGCATAAAAGGTCGAAATGATTCATATCTAGACAGATCTAGAAGTTTCAAACCCAAATTCACTGATTCAGATAGCATATCTAACTGAAGAGAGTTGGAGAAGGATCCTAGATTCAGACAAGAGTTGAAGAACTGAGGAAGATTAGATCAACTGATACATATATCTAGTCTCCAGCGGAGTCACCATATTTGTAATCAAGAATATTTCACCTTCTATGAATAGAAATTGTTCCTCTGGTCTAAATGGTTCAAATCCAGAACAAATGAGTGAACGACAAAGGGTGAAGACCCTCCCTAGATATCGTAGATACCTGGAATGTTGCTTCAATAGTGCACCTGTGTACCTGCAATCAGATCAAACATGCAAACACATCAAATCTACCAAAACATAATCTACTGATCCATGTTAGTGACTAAGGAATCCAACAACATGTACATGTCAAATCAACAACAATAGTAATGTGGGATGGAAATCAGCTTTTCATTAAGATGAATGGAGAAGTTTACAACCAATTAAGCCTTAGTGTTGACATGCATCTGCATGAAACCAACACTTCATCCCCATAAGCTCCAACTCCATTCTCTATGCTCTCAAATGGCTTGAGCCAAGTGGTCAATCCAACAGCATAACAATGCCTCAATGGTTCTCCCCCTCAACCATGGACATGAGCTTGTATTTATAAGGCTCAATGGATAGGAATGATTGAGATATTTGTGGATGAGGTGGCCTCTAAGATCCTATGATGGGGGATCTTGAGCTCAACTAACCCACAATGATAGGGATAAGGGAGGACATGAGGCTCATGATCTAGAATCCTAGAGAAACTTCCCCTTTTCCCATTTTACCCAAGGTACCGCTTTTCTCCTCTTATGACAAAGCGGTTCAAGTAATAAATGCTTATGGACCAAAGGCTATAAGCGGTAGCACCGATTATGGATAACAAGGAACAGACGGTGCGAGCAAGGTATCGCTCATGGACAAAGGGGTAAGCGCGGTGCTGAGTATTTTCATGAAAGACTGACAAACAACATGGGTTTCCACTCCAAGTTCTGGGATTAAGGGCAAGTAGATATATCAAAGGTCTTATCACATGATGGTGATAGGATTTTGGTATAACAATTCCATGTTGGGATTGAGCAATCTCTTTCTTTGAACTTCCTATAATCAGAAGGTCATCCACATACAAGAAAATAATCATCAAATAACCATGAATCAGCTTCAAATAAACATTAGGATCAGACTTTCATTGAGCAAAAATGAATGACAGCAGAAAGCCATCAATCTTGGCATACCAAGCCCTAGGGGCTTGCTTGATCCCATACAATGATTTCTTTAACCTACACACTAAAAATGGATTAGAAACAAACCCTTCAAGTTGCTACATGTAAATCTCTTCTATGAGATCTCCATTTAGGAAAGCACACTTCACATCCATGTGATGTACCGCCCACTGCTTCGAAGTTGCAATGGCTAAAGCTAGCCTTATGGAGTCCATCTTTGCCACTGGTGCAAAGGTTTCATTGTAGTCAATAACATGTACTTGTGAGTAGCCCTTGGATACCAATATTTCCTTATATTCCAAAGGTGAACCATCAGCAGCAAACTTAGTCTTGAAAACCCACTTACATTGAACTAGCTTCCTCCCTGGGGGAAGATCAACCAGTTTTCAAGTGTTGTTCTTCTGGAGCGAGATGAATTCTTCTTTCATGGATGTTTTCGATATTGGATCATGTGCTACATCTTCATATGTATATGGATCTTATTCAACCATCAGATAGCACTTCTCAACAAATAAGGGATCTTTCATAAAAGGGCACTCTTAAACTGAGATCTAGTCCTCCTAGTGTCACTAGGATTTCCATCTAGTTCCCCAGCTGCATGAATGGTCTTTGCTTCCCATTTTGGTCTTGTGGGACTGTCAAGATCTGTAATCAAATCATCATTATCAGACATATCAGAATCAGAAAAATTGTTAGTCTCTCCACTTACAATAAATGGATCTCGTGGTGAAGAAGACTCTCCAACTTCAACTGCTACTAGAGGCTCTTCTTGGAACTGAACACTTCTTTCAATGAAATATTTGTTAGTGCTCAATTTGATCATCTTGTACCCTTTTGAATCTTCACAATACCCAACAAATAGGCACTCTTGGATTTTGGGATGCAAAGCCTTTCTCTTTTCAGTTGGAATTCTATCCCAAGCCTTTAAGCCAAAAATCCTGAAATGGGTCACATATGGCTTGTTCCCACTCCAAGCTTTGAAAGGAGTCATACCATTAAGATGCTTATGAGGAACCCTATTCTGGATGTAGGATGCACAGTTTATAGCCTCGGCCCAAAACTTTGGGGGAAAAGTCTTAGCCTACATCATGCAGGTTGCCATCTCCTTCAGTGACCTATTCTTTCTCTCAGCAACACCATTTTGTTGTGGTGTGTAAGGGATGGAATGCCGCATCTGAATACCTGCATCTTTACAATACTGAATGAACTTAAACTTGACATACTCACCACCAATGTTAGATCTAAGGATCTTGAGTCTCCTCCCAAACTAGTTTTCAACCAAGGCCTTAAAGACTTTGAAGAGGTCAAAAACTTCAGACTTATGCTTTAGGAAGTAAACCCAACAATACCTAGAAAAGTCATCTATGAAGGTTAGTGCATATTTGGCTTGACTCATGGACATATGAGGAAATGGACCAGCAATGTCACTGTGGATCAACTCAAGAGGTGCAAAGGTTCTCTCATGACTAGCTCTCTCAAATTTGTGCTCTAGGTGTTTTCCTAGGATACAACCTTGACAGGCTCCCTTGGAAAACTTGATCTTTGGTAACCCTATGACCATATATTTTTCACTCAAATCAGAAAGATACTTGTACTTAAGATGGCCAAATATTTCATGCCAAAGCTTGCTTGCCTCATTAGCATGAATCAGAAGAGCAGAGGGGTTTGAGTAGGGTAGAAAATGGGAAAACATGTATACCTTCGAAGTGTGATCAACAACACCTTTTTCTATGACTTTACCATTCGAAATATTGTTAGAATAATCAACCCATAGTATTTACCCACTTAGACATTAATTCATTTATTTTTGTCTTATTTTCCTAGTCCATGAGTCCCACCATGTGCAAGTTGCTAATTGCCTATCCATAGAGGTCAAACTTGCCATTATTGACTCATGTAGCACTTGGGAAAGCCTTAGGAATCAAATCTGCTTTATTCCTAGCCTCCTAGGCGCCTATCAGGTTTTTCAGTATTTTAAGGCACATAGGAAAGCAAGACTAGGTGAGGTGAATCAGCTTTGTTGCCTCTTCCTCCTCCACTCTTTCCTTCATGCAAAAGCATGTATGAGCTGCCATTTGACCACTCTTTAGCTTGCCTATGTGCCCTTGCTAATTCGTGGGGTCCTTGATAGATTTGGGATCAGTTTTTTACACCTATGGGGGATTTGCCTATTTTGGGTAAGCCTGCTTTATGCTAGATTTGGATGCTTCCTTATGCATTCGATTTGCTCATGTATTCTATATATTCAGCAGCCTATGTTATTACAGGGTTGGCTATTGTACACTCAGTTAATATAATTTTGTGTTACAGCTCCATATTCATTCTCCATTGTTGATAATTTTGCATGATCAATTGTTAATTGTTGTGGGTGAAATTAATCTACTGCAGGCCTGAATTTATACATGGTATTAGAGCCATTGTAGGTTGTTACTCTCCTTCAAAAATTGTTTTGCAGGTTCGACATCAAGACTGGGAGCCTTCTACTGACAGCCGGGACATATTTTCTAAAGCTATGGATTCACAGAAAACTATCCTCACTCCCTTCAACTATTTTGAATGGAAAGCAGAGATGGAGATCTTGTTGAGAGCGAAAGGCCTCTACAGGGTGAATATGGCTACAGAAGCAGAGCCCAATGCTGCTGCAGAGAAGATCAAATGGCACAATCGGAGAGATGAGGCCTATGGCCTCCTATGTCTCA
This sequence comes from Pseudotsuga menziesii, assembly GCA_001517045.1. Classification (NCBI taxonomy): domain Eukaryota; kingdom Viridiplantae; phylum Streptophyta; class Pinopsida; order Pinales; family Pinaceae; genus Pseudotsuga; species Pseudotsuga menziesii. The sequence goes on along the minus strand of LPNX011152123.1, from coordinate 409,261 downwards.
GTATTTCCCGAGACCTTCTTTTCCATCTCGATGGATTGACTTCACTAGATCAAGTATGGGAGAAGCTGTCTGAGCTTTTTGGAAAGACGGATGAGATGAGGGGACATCAGATCGAAAATGAGCTGATTTCTCTGAGTCCCAACAGCTTTGAATCCCTGTAGCTATATTTCTCCAAGTTCAAAGCCCTAGTTTTGCAGCTGAAGCAGTGTGGTATCGAAAAGAAATATGATCATCTCGTATTGGCCATCCTCTCGAACCTAGGACCTGACTACTCAGTCTTTGTTTCGACCTTCTATGCCACAAAACTCACAGCTCGAACCTGGAAGATGCCTAGCCTCGCAGATTTCATGGAATCTCTCACACAGGAATAAGACAAGCTGGTGATGATGGGCACCATCAAACCTTCCAAAGACCAAGCTCTGGTTGCTGGATATTTGAGGGTGGATTCAAAAAGAAAAAAT